>JAFVLL020009344.1:12697-28900 GCA_021397915.2 Tor tambroides | reverse complement strand
TGCATTGTCTTCATTTGAACATGACAGTCCAAATGATGTATTGCAATAAAGTGTTTGTCCCAAATCTTGCAGAGACTTTTGGGGATAATTTACTGCCCTACAATCAATCTCTTCAGGGTTCTGACAGGTAATCTTTCCTGAATTCCACAATGCATCAATGGGTTCAGTTTCGAATCCTTCTGGCTCTGTACTGGGTGTGTTGTCATCAATCCAATCTGACCATGTGCATCTAAGGGTACAGATGGGAGTTGTTGTTGTAGCAGTAGTTGTGCTAATTGTAGATGGTGTTACTGTTGATGTAGGTGTCACTGTAACAGTTGTAGGTGATGTTTCTGTTGACGTAGGTGTCGATGTTCCAGTAGTTGGGGTAGTAGTGGATGTGATTGTGGATGGTGTTTCTGTTGATGTAGGTGTTATTGTAACAGTTGTAGGTGATGTTTCAGTTGACGTAGGTGTGGATGTTCCAGTAGTTGGGGTAGTAGTGGATGTGAATGTGGATGGTGTTTCTGTTGATGTAGATGTTATTGTAACAGTTGTAGGTGATGTTTCTGTTGACGTAGGTGTTGATGTTCCAGTAGTTTGGGTAGTAGTGGATGTGACTGTGGATGGTGTTTCTGTTGATGTAGGTGTCGATGTTTCAGTAGTTGGGGTAGAGGTGGATGTGACTGTGGATGGTGTTTCTGTTGACCTAGGTGTCGATGTCCTAGTACTTGTTGTGATAGTAGTGAATGTGATTGTGGGCGTCTCTGAAGTTTGAGTTGTTTTAGTAGTTTCAGGTGTAGTTGTGAAAGTGAAAGGTGTTGAGGTTGAAAGTATGCATTCAGTAATAATTCTTATTATTTCCCCATTGGAGTCACACAGAGCAGTGAAACATATACCATTCCCATCTGTGGTTTCGTAAATTACAGATCCACTTGGAAATACCTTCCCATTATAGAAACAGCCTTTACACCCTTCCTCTGTGACACACTTCATAGTCTCCTCTCTGAGATATGGCCTCTCTGAAGGGCACTGAAGAAAACATCCTAAAAGTATAAATAAAATAGTCGAATTAGACTGAAAAATGAGACATTAGTATTAAAAACGTTTGTTGACACTTTGGTACCTAAAGTATGTAGCGTTACCATCAGTGTTAAAATTCTTATTTCTTACCCTCAAGAGGAGGAATTTGATCAGAGCAAGTTCCTGAGGGGTTTTTGCAGGTTTTCATGCAGGTGGATCCACAGGGTTTATAGTGCCACTCACATTCTCCTGGAGCATTGTAGTAGTCACAGAATAAAGCTGCAAGAAAAATCACTTGAGTTTAATGGTTATATTTGAGAGTTATTTCATCTATGGGCACATTTATGCCCATAAAGGGATTTAAACTTTCTTTTTTTTTATTAAATGAATATTCAATTACTTGTATGTATGTACTTCTATGTATAGATTTTTCCTTGTTCCAGACACAAATTTTCTCTAAATCCATCATAAAATATAACATTTTAAAAACTATGATATAAATAACTATAAATAATTTAATAATTATACATATTTATTGTGTGAAAATTTGGAAACGTATGCGCACAGGGGTTCAGAATGACCAACAATTTTTCCCCTTTTGAAGTACTTGGTTGGATAAATCTGTCATTAAAGATTTATGTCATTAAAAATCTGATATGAAATTCTGTATAAGACACATGTTGGGAAAAAAGAAAAATCAAAGTAAATATCTGCTGTGTCTCATTTTCAAAAAAAAAAAAAAAAGCTGTATATTTGTCAAAATTATTAAATTATTACTTATTTGTGTATTTAGATACAGTGTCAGCTATGAAATTAGCCTTAGCAAAACCAAAGAGCCATTTTCTAGAAGGGTCAAAGATGCGCATAGTTTGGAAAAAAAAAAAAACATTTATAGTGGATGACAAGACATGACATGATTGTGACATAACTCAGTGGAATACAATAAATGCATTCCTCACGGGAATTAATTGGTTGCAGTTTATAGGCGAAATAAATTATAATAGGACTTACGGCAAAAGTCTGGTCTTCGCCATGCCACACAAGCACCTCTTTTACGGCATTCTGCAGCATAAGCTGCCACTGCAGTACAGAGACAATTACAGTCACCCCCACTGTCACATGCACAGGTGTCCCTTACGCATGCATCATAGTATGGACCAGAATCCACCTAGAGACAGGAAAATCAGACACAGAACTGTAAGGGTTACCATGATAACTGCACTAGATCTAATGTATTAAATTGTAAAGTACTAAACTACACACATTCATTCTATTTCAGTGATGATTGATCATTTTGTTCTCAATTTGTCACTTACAAGTGAATGGCAGTTTGTAAAGACAGTGCTTGTGATGATTCTGCATTGTTTGATAGCCCAGGCACGTCGATGTGGCTTTGCGTCACAAGGATGCATCACGTTTGCCACATCAGGGCAGCTGGGACTGACCTTCCAGCTATTCCCAAAATCTTCTGGATCTGTCACCACTTCTCCATTGTGCTTCATAAAGTCATTGTTCGCATTACCATCAAAGTTTCCACAGAGTCCACACACCTTGCCCTGCCATAGAGATCACGTAGATGTTTAGGTAAGTAGATGAACAAAGTTCTTGTCTATGGGTGTACCTTTAATGAATGCATACCTTTAATTTGTGATGGAGTTGGATCATCACACTTGTTTTTTTATCCCATATTAAGTTCAAAAGGCCTTTAACCTCTATGACAACATATATGCCTGCAGAACTGATTTGATATCTGTACTCCGTGCCATTGCTTTCAACAACTTTCACATCTTCCTCCTCAGATAAAATCATCTCGTATTTCTGTGGGATATGAAAAGTGGCATAACATGTTGTATATTGTACATTTTAGCTTTACTAATTCACCTGTGCTGACTCTGAACTATGAAATAACCTCACCCCAAAGAACAGATTGATGGACTTGGAGCAAATGGAGTTGGTGGTTGCACAAGGGATGTTCTCTGTAACCAGACGGAAGGAGGGACTGGGGTTCGTATCGCAATAATCCTAGAGAGGTTAAAGTCATCAGAGATTTTCCAGGTTATAATGCTCCAGATAATTAACCCCTAAAACCTCTTATATGAAATCTGATGTTTTTCATATTATTTTATTGTAAGCCTATTTATTGAAGGGGTTGGTGCTTTTGCAGATATATATTAGTGACAGGTATGTGTCAGATATCTGTATATTGAATTTTTTCTTTTCCCATTGGCACAGTCAAACATACATGGGCTATGGTGTGTTCACAGTCTCCGTGGAAGGAATATCTTCTGCCATCAAAAGTCTGGAAATGTCCTTCACCGTAGATGGTACAGGTGCCGTAGCATGCCTTTTCAGTACAAGTCCACATCCCATTTGTGCATGTGCTGAAATATAGAGTAAATTCACAAAATGAAAGACTACCCCCAATTTTTTTTTTTTTTTTTTTTACTTGTTGCTGAAACTTTCCATTCCATGGGCCTAAACTGTCATGTAAAACCTTGCTATGATCAGTATGACCAAATGTAACGATTTCTGTTTTCTGTACATTTAACCGGATTAGATTATTGGAAATGCACATCTTTACGCTATACTTGTAGACATGTGCCACAAGTGTGTCTAAATTTTTGACGAGTAGTTGAGATGTTAAATGATAGTGCAAGGATGGCACTGTGATAACATGGTTTATAACAACTGTGATTAGCTCACCAGGTGTTACAGTCCTGTTGAACTTGCTCTCCAGGTGAATAAGTGACTCCATTATGGGTACATGGACATTTTTCCCTCTTCACACACCCACCTTTTCCATCAGCCAGAAGGTCATCTGGACACATACACCCTGATATACACCCCATGCTCACCTATTGCCAAGACAAAATTGGTAAGCAATCATTTCCTTGCAACCTTCTACAGTATCACAAGATTTCTATTACATGTTATCTAAACTGTATATCACGGGTGTGCACGATTCAGAACTGGTGTGAGATTGCTTTTGAATTCCCTCATTTGAAATTGAGTAAGGATGCATAAAAATGTTGTTACTGATAATTTAATTCATCTAATTATTCATGCATTCCATTCCAACTCACACAGTTGTTTGGGTCTTGTTTCTCACATGTCCTCTGACACTCCGTTCCTTTTTCTCCATGATTTGGGCATTTGTAGAACGTCACTGGAGCCACACAGTCTAAAAACACAAAAGGCACATGGATGAGCTGGAGAAAATTAGCACACATCATACCAGCAGTGACTCAAGTTTGAATTTAAAAAGGTAGTATTGTGGAAGAGCTAGTTGCAGATCACCTTCTTGACTGGAGCAGTGCAGTTTGCCAAGGTTACATGTGCTGTAATTTGACAAAACAATGCAAATAATTACTAAATCCACCATAGTTAATAATTCATGTAAATATTTTTTGCCATTTGGCAGCGAAGGGCTATTGAAGACAAAAAAAAAGTTAATGGATACATATGTTAAACTGCACTTCATACCATTTAGCATCATCTTTGTGGAACACTGCTGATGGCTCTATGACCTGGTTGCCATAGTAACAAGGACACTTGTCAGCATGTACACAGCTACCTCCTTCATTGAGGTAGGTTCCCTCAGAACAGGTGCAACCATCTACAGGTGTGAAGGACCCTTGGCAGGTGTGGTCTTGTTCACTGAGAGAGCGGCAGGTGCTGCCACAGCTGGTCACGCCATATGAGTACTTCATGTTGCCTGTACACTTCCAAATCATGTCTGTAGCCAAAGATTAGACAGAGGCTGATTTGTAACAGAGTTGGCATATAACTATTTGTTAGTATGTGTACTTTATAAAGTTCTCACCACAGGGGTCAGAATCCATCCAGTCCTGGAGAATGACTCCTCTGGCAGCACAGGCGTGGGCATAGTTGGACACGGCCGCACACATACACTTCTTAATGTCTCCACACTTGCAGGTGTCGTAGACACACCACTGCAGAGAAAAACAGATTGAAGTCTGAGTGAAGCGGCTATTCAAACAAGGAAAAACGTAGAGCAGGACTTGATTTTGTCCATCAGGAACTCATTGGATCATTTGAAGTTCAAGATCCAGTCACTGTCCTCTACCAGTACTGCTCCCATCTGTCGTCTAAGCGCAACTCATAATTCTCCACTCTTTACTGATGTATAAAAGCTGCCGTCTTTTAATTAAGATTTGCCAGATGAAAGCCCGCCTCAATTGAACTTTTGTTGTGTCAAATGTGATAAGACTTTGCAGTTTTGGATGTTGCCAGTACTTCAGTCACTGTCACTGTGGTTATAAGTGATAGTCGCATATAGAATATAGGCTTTACGTCAGTTGCAAATTCATTCAAAGACTATCTGAGCCTAAGCTTTTATGTGAACTGGATATTTCAAGATTCACACCTACACTCACCAGCCACTTTATTAGAACCACCTTACTAGTATCAGGTTGGATGTACTTTTGCTTTCAGAACTGCCTTAATTCTTTGTGACATATTCAACAAGGTGCTGGAAACATTCTTCAGAGATTTTGGTCTATATTGAATCATGCGTAATGACAGATGAATAATGCAAATCTCCTGTTCCACCAAAACCCAAAGGTACTATTGGATTGAGATCTGTTGCCTGTGGAGGTCATTTTCAAGAAACCAATTTGAGATGATTTGAGCTCTGTGACATGGTGCATTATCTTGTTGGAAGTAGTCATCATACAATGGGTATACTGTGGTCATAAAGGGATGGACAAAGTCACAAATGGACGAACAACGTCACAAAGTCAAAACTCAGGTAGGCTGTGACATTTAAATGATGCTCAATTGTTACTAAGGGGTCTGAACTTTTGATACAAGTCAGGATGGATTCATGCTTTATAGTAGTTTACACCAAATTCTGACCATCCAAATGTTGCAGCAGAAATCGAGACTCTTTAGACCAGGCTACCTTTTTCCAGTCTTCTATAGTCCAATTTTGGTGAGCCTGTGCAAACTGTAGCTTCAGTTTCCTGTTCTTAGCTGACAGGAGGGGCACTGGTATGGCTTTCTGCTGATGTAGCCCATCTGGCTTCAAGGTTTGACATATTGTGTTTCACAGATGCTCTTCTGCAAACCTCATTTGTAACGAGTAGTAGATTTGAGTTATGCCTACTGTTGCCTTTCGATCAGCTCAAACCAGTCTGGCCATTCTCCTTTGAGCTCTGGCTTCAACAAGGCATTTTACCACCCTAAGAACTGCCACTCACTGGATATTTTCTCTTTTTCTAACCATTCTCTGTAAACCCTAGAGATTGTTGTACATGAAAATCCCAGCAGACCACCAGTTTCTGAAATACTCAGACCAGCCGGTCTGGCACCAACAACCATGCCACGTTCACTTAAGCCTGAAAAACACTGCACGATTTTAGCAATACTGTAAGATTATTGCTGGTCACACTGTGCGGCATGGATCTAATAAACTTGGGTACAACATGCATGTAGACTGTACGATGATGACACCTATTGACTCGTACAGAAATGCACGTTTCTGTAGAAGAATAAAACATCATCAGTATGCACTAGTGGTAAGCAAAAAGAGCATAATGAATCACACTTTGGCAGTTGTATGTCGTAAGTTGTAAATTTTTATGTCTGCTGAGAAAAAATGGAAGCGGCAAAAGAGGAAGGAATAAGAGCTTGAGGTAAACAATTTTATGTCTGTTTCATGAACACAGAAATTGCCACAATTCACGATGCAAATCATGCAGTGTGTTTAAATAATTAAAATCACATTTCTTTCCTATTCTGATGCTTGGTTTGAACACACTAGACGATTTTTAAATCTTAAAGATTTTAAAACAATGGGAGACCACATACATTAAAACAGTTCAACCGATTTTTAGCCTTATAATCCTCTGAACGCATACACTAGACGATTCGACCAGAGCGCGAGACCACACACTTGTCGACTGTAGGAACGATTTCACAGTGACACATGATCTCCCGGACACTCGCGACATCAAACGTGACTAGAGAAGAAGAATGTTTGTGGCTGCCAAGTTTCAGCTATAGGCTGCATCCGAAAACTGAAAAATGCTGCCTTCAGAGGCAGCATTCAAAGGTAGGAAGGCATCAAGGCACGTCCGAATCCAAAGTTAGCTTCACTTCCTGTCTCATGAGATACCTTCATCTGATCGATTTTTGAAGGCAGCATAGATGTATCCTTCACTGCCTTTGATATCCCACAATCCTATGCGTTCCATTCCGTGACGGTTGAGCTAAAAAATAAAGATGGCGTCTGAAAGTTTCGTTTGGTGGTTAGTTTGTGTGTAAATGTATATTTCTGATTAACTTTTTGCACTTTTGATGTTATTTCTAGCGAGAAATTAGTATTATAGTAATTAAATATTTTAGTTATCACCAAAACTTGTTCTATTTTGTTGTAGATCATTAAACCGTTACGCTGCGTCAGAAGCCTGTCCGAAATCAGTTTCATGAGGTGCCTGCAAAGTCATTGCCTCATGAGGCAGTGAGGCAGCAAGTCAGCTGCCTAAGTTTTCGGATGCAGCCATAGAAGCACGCAACACCCGGTAAGTGACGCTTATTCGCTCCCATTGGCTATCGCAGAAGCAGCCCGATCAAGAGTCATAAATATCAAACATGTTTGACATTTACGATTTGAGTTCAAGGACGCTCAGTCTCAATCGGGAGCAGATAAATAATCGTAATGACACCACACAATAGAGGATTTTTTGGACAAAAAAAATCACTTGTGATAAGCTGCGAATTGGGCCACACCCCCAGATCGTTTGGGGGTGCAAATCGGGCTTAAAATCGGCCTTAAGCAGAGCCAGCCTTAAGCAGATTGTCTTGACCATGTGTACATTCCTAAAAGCATGGCTGATTAGATATTTGTGTTAACAAGCAGTTGAATAGGTGTACCTAATAAAGTGTCTGGTGAGTGTAAATAATTGTGGTTGTCAATCTCAAACACTGACAGTATGAATGTAGCCTTTGATTAAAGATTACGAGGACACATAAATAATAATAAAAAAAGATTTGCACAGATAAATCATTTATAATAAATACTACAATACAGTATGTCCAAAAAAAAAAAAAAGGAATTGTCCATTCTGATTGCATGGTCAACTCAGTTGAGTGTTTTCTGCAGAAAGACTTACTTGGTAGTACATCTCAGGACATATTTCTGAGTGACATGCAGCAAAGCTGCCATTTGGGTTTGTGAGACGGGAACACCAGTCTTTTGCAAGTTGCTCTATGAGGAAAAACATCAGAGGAGATTTGTTTGCTTACTTTTTTAGCGCAGCAAGTCATTTTCTTCTGCTATGTCAAGAATTATCAAATTATCAACTGCAACATGGATATTGTGAGCATGTTAAGCACCTGTTTCTATATTCAAGCTGCAGGGGTTGTCAAATGTTATTTCAAGATCTAGGCAATTTTGTTTCCAAAAGTTGACAAAGGATGTTGGTGTGCCCTCTATGATGCCAGATGTTGTTTTAAAGTCATCTGATTGGGCGTCGTTATAGTTCCCACACAGACCTGAAACAAGCAAGGTTAAAAGTGGTTCAATTGATACCCACAAAATCAAAATTGTGTGGATTTTAGTCCATAACAATTAGCTGTGAGACATATATATGCTACAAATAAAAAAACAAACAAACAAAATATTCTACACAATCTGCAATCTTTCTGTTCCAAAATTAGTTTTTAGAAACTCACCGCTCATCTTCCCTTTCTCTTCAGTGCTGGCTACAATATACAACTGCATGACTGGAGCCAACTGGATCTCTAGACGAAGACTCTTCATATCAGCAATGATGAAAGAGGACGAGGGCTGGAAGATGCTCACAGGACCTGGAACAATTATATTATTGAAAAATGAAATTACAGATTAAAAAAAAAATTAATAATGATGAAAAATTAACACGTTTCTTATATTTGACAACAAACCTGTGGTGAAAGGAAGCACATATGGACTGACTTCATTTACTTCCACAGAACCACCAGAGGAAAAACGAATCTGTTTAATAAATAAAACATCAACAAAAAGACATTACCATTAATATGATTCTCTTAGTAGTAGTCGTAGCCAGTATAAGTATTATTATTAGTAAGAATGAGTAAAGAATAAAATTATTTAAACCCAGCGCTTACAGTGGTCCCTGAGATGACAAGGGTAACTGAATTTAGACACGTGTCTGTTCGGGCTGGTTCACACTTTGCCAGATTTCCCACTACCGCAATGTCACTGTCATTAGAGTGCTGGAATAAATAAATAAAAAAAAGGATTGTAAGACCCTCCAAATTATGCATGACATGGCAACGTTTATAATACCCCCAGTCTTCTAATTGTAATATAGACCATGTAAATAAAAATATAAGTGAGGACTTTCATTTATCTCACCCTGACAGAAAAAAATCTAAGGATCATCTGCTGTACTGACAGACCTTAGTGAGGATATAGTCACAGTTGCCGCTGAAGGTGAAGCTCTTTCCATCATAAGTGGTGATGTGAGACCCTCCAACAACAGAGCAGATTCCGGGACATTCCAGGTATGTACAAGTCCAGTGTCCAGCGGCACACACACTGACATAATACGGCAGCAGTGTTAGCATTGGGAGAGTTAATTTAAATGTGACTTTAAAATTGTTTTCTAAAAAGTTACCATTTTTTGCAAGCTTGTTTGTAAGACTCTCCTGATCGATATAGTGTGCCGTCATGCACACAAGGGCAGTCGTTCACATTAACACAGCCACTCTGACCAATGTCGTCTTCCACGGCGCCTTTACAAAAAGAAGGCATGATACCATTTAATTTGGAAAAAAAAAGACTTTAATTGAACAGATTTAAATATGCAAGCACTTGACTTTGAATGTTGTGTAAAAATTACCATTAGGGCAGAAACAGCCATCCATACAGTGTTCTTTACACATTAGACTTGCATCTGGATCTGAGCAGGTGTTCTTGCACGGACTCCCACACTCCATGTATTGCAAGTTCAGAGGACAAGTCTTTGCTGCTCCACAGAACAAGACATTGCTTGTCACAAATGTATCAATATTGTTGCATTATATTTTCTTCACAGTGGTCCTTTTAAAATAGTCAGTGTTTGTTGTTTGTATTTATTTTAGGTAGATTTAGGTGAAATATTTTGCATTTTATTTTTACTGTATTAATTTATTATTTGGGAAATTTTGTAGTATTTATTTGTCTACTTTGGACCTTGACACTATGAACTTCGTATAGCAACAGCTGCATAGCAATTCTTCAAAAATTGTAGAATCGTACAGCACATTGCAATGTCGTGGTGGTTTTTCTCGCCATCATTACTGATACTCACGACAGAGCTGTTCTGTCCTCCATGTTCCTGGTATTCCTCCAGCATGTGTGCACTGTCGTGAAATCTCTGTGAGCGTGTTGCAGAGACAGTCGTGATTGCCATAACACTGACACAGGTCGTCTACACAGGCTTTTTCAAATGCACTCATATCCATCACCCTGTAACAGTCACCAAACCCTGGACTGCTGAGATACTTCTTGCAAACACTTGTCTAGGGTGGAAAAAACAGATCATTTAAGAGGACTGTCTCATTGGAACCAATGTTTCAATCAGTAAGCAAGATTAAGCAATTTAATTTGAAATTTCCCATTGTTTTATTTCAAGAGGGCACCCAAAATTAGATTTTATCTCGTACTCTACCTGGTTGCACTGATCGATGGGAGGAAGTGTAACGTCCTCACAGGTTTCAGTTGGTGTGGAAACCTTCCATGTGGCCGGACCTAAGGATCCAGATAAACATATCACACTAAAGTGTTAAAAAGGGTTTAAAATCACTACTGTATGTGTCTACTGGTCACTTAGCTTGCTGTATTTAAATCTTTATGTGGAAATCTTAATATTACATTGAAGACATCGTGTTTACCGTTATTAGTGATATCGTCATCCTTGTTGCCATTAAAGTCTCCACAGAGTCCACAGGTCAGACCTTTGTACTTCTCAGGAAGTTCAATCTAGGAAACAATATATAACAAAATAATGTTAGAGGAGATATAGTCACTTTTTAAATCACTTTTAAATCATTCTATCTGTCTATCTATCTATCGATCTATCTATCTATCTATAATAATAATAATAAGTATATTTTATATAGCACCTTTCTGCAGACTCAAGGTTGCTTTACAATATGAAAATAGATAAACATGACAGCAGACAAAAAAACAAAAGGAAAAACAAGAAATCTATCTGTTTGTTTATTTGACTAAAAACAATACAAACAAAGAATTTAAAAAAGGAAAATGCTAATTTGCAAAACCTGTTGGTTCACTGTTGCTCATTTAGGCATACTGCATGTTTGTCTTATGATGTGCAGCACTGATAAAAAGTGAATTGTGATCAGAAGTCTGAGATCAAGCTCTAAGATAAAATTAAGTGTGCTCTGAGATTATATTGAATCATACTGTTAGAGAGTTGTCTTCCTCCCAGAAGACAGTCACTCCGTGTTTGTTCGAGATCTTGACACTTGTTGGACTTCCCTCAATTTTAATTCCATTCTTATAGGTCGGAACCGACACCCTGCAATTTTTTAAAAATGTCAACATTAATAAAAAAAAAAAGAAAATATTTTCTTGTTTGTCTTGTTTTCCAGTAAAAATATTTGAATAAACTTAAAATAAATTTGGTTGAGAACACTGTGAATATTGAGAATATTAATAATTTTTAAAAAGAATGTATATAGAATTAGGTTTATTTTTCTAATAAATTAATACAAATTTTAATTAAATAAATTAAATTTCTAAATAAATTTTTTTTTTAGATTCATCCTAAAGTAAAAAAAAAAATGTAAAACTAATATCTTGCACTTTTCGCTTCTCAAATTCATCTTCTAAAGATATATTAATATATAACAAAATAAATTATATATTATTAAATTATAAAATATATAAATTAAATTCTATATTATATATTATGAATTCATTTAAATAAAAAAATAAATATACATTTTCAAAATACATATACAGCTTTTGCTGTAGTGTCGAAACTCACATTTCTTCCCCCATGGTAATGTCACCATTAGTGATTTTGATGATTGTTCCCTCCAGCTTTATTGTGACTGTGCTAAAAGTGATTGAGCCATTTACAGTCTCTCTTTGCATTTGGATGTTAAAATCAGAAGCGGCGATGTCACACATGACTGTCATAACGTAGTTGCACGTGTCTGGCACTTGAAAGAAATGACCATCAAAGGTCTTAAAGTGGAAATTTCCCCATGTGCTGCAGACCGTGGACCGATGGTCAGGATTTGGTACAACTAAACCAAGAAAGAAAGTTTACAAACATGTGATCTGAAGTAAATACTTTCTTTGAGCAAAAATACGCAATTGATGGTGAAGTGCATAATTTCTGCACCCCAAATGACACACTTCATCTTTAAGTATCCTAAAGTTTAAAATTTTAGTTTCAAATTGGTTTCAAATATTTTAACATAAAAAACAAAAAAACTAAAGGAAGAAACTGCATACCTGTAGTTACCGGCACATTTGTCATGGAGAACGCTGAGAACAGAAAAAAACAGACCTGTTATAACAGACTTGTTATTTTTGCCACATACTTTAAAATAGAGACAATTTACATGTAGCTTACAATAATTCTTCGTAAATCTAATTAAAAAAAAAAAATCTCTGTTACATTGTAATGATTTGGCTGTTTCAATAATGTGAATGTCAATAAACCAATCAAAAACTGAACATTATTTTTAGGTTTAATGTATAGGTCCATTTTGAAATACAAAAAAACAAAAAAACACCACTATTACTTAACATCCGTTGATAAATTTGTTACTTTATGAGATGTACTAATCACATTGATTCACAAAGAAACTATAAAGTATAATTCATAAACACAATAACATATTCACCTGTTGTTGTCGGCCACGTTTCATCCATTACTGCAAAATCATTCATGAAGTCTATAAACACAGAAAGACAGATATAGTCATATTGTGTAGCTAATACTATGTTACTTGCAATAATTGATCATTTTTATTTTTCTAACCTGCTTTTATCAGCTGTAGGCCCACCAGTAGGACGACCCATCTCAGCATCCACATTTGGGACATCCTCACAGCCCCCATGGAAGCAACAACTATCGTCAAGAGCTAATGTGAGCTATCTGTCATGACTTGCTCTTTTATACTAGGTCTTAGTTTGCTTTGGGACCATCTATACTGTTATCGGAAGGTGGATCTCAAACTTATGCATTATTATGTTATTTTTTCATTTAGTCTGTGTTTGAAGGTTAAACACTGTTTAAGCAAATCTTAAAAAAAAAAAAAAAAAAAAAAAAAAAATTCTATCACTCACAACATACAGTAGTGTTATCTCTGTTATCATCTCAAGGTAAACAAGGACGTGATGGTTGATTTGATCGAAACTTGAAGGTTCAACCAGTTTGTAGAGAAAATTACATGGCACACTATATAATCCACACCCTAAATGTCTACCTTGCTGATTAGGTTTATTCCATTTAAAGCATTTGAGAGACCTTTTGCTTTGCATAGGTTATAAAGTTATCTGCAGATTTTTATTTTTTTTTAAATTTCACAAAGAGATAATTTGATGAGAAACATTTACTTACACTGCACCAACAAGCAACCTATTCTATATTTTTAATGTTTATGTCTATATCTAATATGTTTATATTAAAAATATATTTAATAACACCAAGTGGCTTCAAGGTCTTATTAACTTTATTTTTTGACATTGCTTCAAAAATAAAAAATAAAAATCGTAATACAATAAAAATCATATTTTCGTAGCTTTTCTGTGTTACTTAACCTGTAAAACTAACCTGCGAAAAGTGTATTATTAATAGTTATATTTCTGGATCATTACTCATCAAATCCTCCGTAAACACAGAAGGTGTTGTGATGATCGCAGCTAGAATCGCTGTTGAAGAGCAAGGAATAAACCACCCAAAAATTACATCTGTCATCATTTACTCAACCTCCACTTGTTCCAAACCTGTATGAATTTCTTTATTCTGTTTAACACACACAAAAAAGATATTTTGAATAATGTTGGTGACCAAACAGTTGACGGAAGCCACTGACTCACATAGTATTTTATTTTTTTCATATTATGGAAGTCAATGGCTACCGTCGACTGTTTAGTTACCAACATTCTTCAAAATAACTTCTTTTATGTCCAATAGCTAAAAGAAATCTATACAGGTTTGGAACAAGTATAGAACCATTATTTGATCCACTAGCACAGCAGAGGTATGTATACTATAAACCCTTGTCTCGGTCTGTTTGACATATTTGAAACCTAATTCTAAGGATAACTAAGGATACGATCTTTGTTTGTCATTGCTTCCAGTTGAGACGTTTGAGTATTTAAACATTTCCTTTCCATTACCTTGTTGGTTCTCTGTCAGCATGCTACTTATATTTAAAGTGCTATAAGGGGATTAAATATTGACACTCACTGAATGCATATAACAATTAACCTTCACCTATTTTAAATTGCATTTAAAAGACAGTGTAGGCCTACCTATACTGTTGGTTCTAGCAAAAGGGAAAGGGTTTTTTATTTATTTAAAAGCTTCAAAGTAGACAGAAGTGCCACGCATGTGTAACACAAAACCCCACAAAGATTATGAAAGTGTCAATAGTGACTCATAAAAATGTTTTCTGCCATCCGAGAAGGTACAGTACTTCCTTCAGGAAATGCTAACTTTAAAAATAAGTTATCGAAATTCAATCAATTATAAAGAAAGATTAAGTTTAAACTCTCAAATAATTTTTATCTGCTGTCGCATCCAGAAGATCCTGAATCATAATGAATTCATTGTTTGGGTAAAATGACTCATCTTGCCAATCCAAAACTCATACATCCAAAAGTACACATTTAGAGTGTAAATTTTGGCTTAGTGCGTCATGCTGTAGTGTGTATCTCCTCGTCACGGTTTTGTCAGAACTCACATCCTTGTTTGGTTTGAAAATTGTCTGAATTTTTTTTCCCATCAGGATTTCTGTTAATCCTGTTTATTCTCAAACACCCGTACAACATTATGCTGATTAGACTGAAAGATAGTAAAAGCGTGTAAGCTTGGTCTCCACCTTTTGTTCAGACTACATTGCTTCAAAGGCTCTATAAAAGAGCAAGTGATCCCTAACATGAGCTTTTGAGGATGGATGTTGTCTCCATGCCAAAAGCATGACCTCTGGGGAAAATGTGAGTCTTCTTCAAGCAATAGAAGCCTCCAGAGATTCTGATGGTATGAATTCAGCATTCAAACTTACAAGCTTGAGAAATGCATTGTGTGATGTGGATGAAAATCTCTGGCTGGAGATTTTAAAGTAAGAGTCTTGTTAAATTTACATAAATTTACAGAAAAGTGATATGTCTTTAGCAAAAACGTCAAAGTTTTGATGTTATTATATGTACTTTTAATAAATGTTACCTGAAAAAGCAATAATTTGTTAATTATGGAACAATGTAACATTTAAAGGGGTTTATTTTGAAATAATGCACCTAATTACACGTCTCTTGGGCATGAAAATTGAATTTGTTTCATTACATGCCACACATTTTCCACTCACCGACTATTCGCCGACAAATGGACAAAAACGGAGGCACATCGGTGTTCATTCTCGGGAGTGACAATCGCTCTATGGTGAGAGACAAATGAGAATAACGCTGGCTTGTAGCCTAACTTTACCTGTTTTTAAAACGTCGGTTAACGGTCATTATTATTCACAAATATTTAACTGCTTAATCAAAATCGAGTTTTGTGTAATAATCTAAACTAAGAACATGCGTTGATAATAGTTTCTAGAAAACTGTCAACAGAATGTGCAAAAAATGACTGAGGAAGAGTGTACCTTTCATTAGGTCGATGACAGTGACCTCTTCTGGGGAGATGTACAGTAGGTACTGTAGAGGATGACGTTACTGACGCTGGAGATTAAATTTACGTATGCTATTCTACACAGTTTAAAATGATAAATTAAGATACCAATAATATATATATATATATATATATATATATATATACATATATACAGGTGCATCTCAATAAATTAGAATGTCGTGAAAAAGTTCATTTTTTCTTGTAAGAAGAATGATTCATTGCATGTAAAGTAAAACATTTCAAAAGTTTTTTTTGTTTTAATTTTGATGATTAGAGCTTACAGCTCATGAAAGTCAAAAATCAGTAT
>JAFVLL020009344.1:0-12597 GCA_021397915.2 Tor tambroides | reverse complement strand
AAATCGGAATCGGCAAAAATCGGTATCGGCAGGTCACACTTCCAAAAAATCGGAAATCGGAATCGGCCAAGAAAATTGAAATCGGTGCATCTCTATTAAATACCAAAAATCTTACCCAAATTTTTAACGGTAGTGTATATGCAGGTAAACTGTGGAGGATCTTGTTGTGATTCTTTCTCAGTCAAATGAAAGAAAATGTTAACAAATTAACCTAAGGAGTCAAACCTTAATTTGTCTGTGAATAATGTCTTCAGAAAACATAATAAGTGACCAAGTGGTATTTTCTGAGATTTAGGTGATAGAGCAATCTTTTGGCTTCTTGTCGTCCAATCAAATTGCTCAAGTAGCTACAACTATTTTCCGTTATCTTGAAAGTCTTTTTATATTCGGTATGTGGTCAATCATGTGTTGGGCCAATATCTAATCATTAAATAGGCAGCTTACCGATCTCTCTTAATGCATCTTAGTAATCTGTTCTTTGACTCTGCCCTACAAGTCATGCAACTAAACAAACTACTTTACACTTAGAATAAATCAAATGGAAATCAGTACAGTCAAAGTCTGCCACAGGTCCAGCTGTTCTGAAACAGCAGTTTTAAGATTACCAAATCTGTTTGCTATAATGATGACAGTTAGGAGCCAATAAACTGTAGTTTGATTGTTTAAAAAACATTTAGATTTACAGAAAAATTCTGCAGTTTGATCTGATCAGCTTATACATTTCTGCATGAAGTACTCACAAATGAAGAGACTGTAAACAAAAACAGATGAAACCAGTTAGACCTGCACATTTTTTAAAATGGTTCAGAAATGTCAGATCAGGTTGTCAACTACTGAAAACATCTGTTTAGTGAAACCGCTCTAAGTGTGCCACCTCACGGTCATGGTAAGGCAAGGACGCTAATGGCAAGTCGGGCACTGCCAGTGTGTTTGAGGTTATGTAACGTAGGGGGTATTGTTTTATGACTAATGCTGGAATGGCACTCTGAGAGTAGGCCTACGTGTCAAACAGGAGATGTCCTCTCACCCGCAGAGTGTCCATGGCACATGCGCCTCCTTAAAGAACAAGGACACTTGGCCTATTGAACGTATTAGGTTTGATTTCTTCACAAAGACGAAAGAAAAAGAATAATATGAACCCAAAAGCTATTGGGCTTCCAACGTCTCTTAAAATCTAACACAGGCCGACTAAAGATCAACCACTCATGTTGACATGTTAAAAAAAGAGGTTTTAGTTCACACGTCACCCAAGACAAAATGCTGACACAACACACTGATACAAAAACAAACGTACAGCAGTGCCCAGCCATGTCATCAAATAGATTCAAATCAAATTGATTTCAAAGAAACATGTGACTTACTTGTCTAGAAAGTCTTTGTCCACCACAGCGCAGATGTCAAGCAGGGGGTTTCCCATCCCGAAAAGGGCATTTTGACTGCAAAAAAAGACATGCGTGTCCAGTTAAGACATTAGGAAAACATCTGAGCAGTCCTGACAACAGACGTAAGCATAGTTACACTAAAAGAATATGCACAGGGCCTTTGTGATTCACTTGCATGATGTGTCTTCTAAAGACAGCAGGGACATTTCTTTGACCAAGCAAACTATTTTCAGCATTTTCACCAAAAATTTTAAAAAATGTGCATAACTCAAGCATTTTTGTCTTGAGGGACTTTACATAACAGAAATTCAGCATAAACATAGAAGATCCATTCAAGCATAAACTACAGCACATTACACAATTTGAAATACGTAACCATTGTTTTTAATGAAACCCATAATGAGCTACAAGCTAGATAGACTCAATATTTGTTTAGCCAGACACAAACTGTTTTAAAGCAGAAAAGCATGTCATAAATGTTTCAAACTAGGCCGCTCTAAAATATTAAAGAAAGCATTAGACAGTCACCACATCTAACAAACCAAGCATTCAAGCACGTGGCTGAGTGACTGACCGTTCATTCACCCTGGATCACACATGTGTTTTGGAGACCCTAAGATTAAAACTTTCCCTCTAATCTATTGTTGACAGATGTGATAAACTTACTCATTTTGCAATGAGTAAAGATAAAAGACTGCATGTTTTTCCATAATATATTATTCTCTATTGTTAATGTAAACAAATAAGGCAGCACTTCCAAATACTACAAGGAATGAGACATGATTTCTATTAACACAAATCAGCAGGCAACAAAATTCGTCTAAATGATCATTTGCACTCCTACACTCAAAGAAAGGCAATTGTTTAGTGTAAGTTATGGGAAATGTGTGAATAAGCACAGATGTGTCAGTGTGGGAGTTTGTGAAGCTTGTGTTGCTCTAAAACAGATGTTTGTGGGTGCTGTTCAATGCACAAAGAAATATATGAATATCATTTCTCTAGTGACAAAAATAATTTAATTTCTGTACAACAGCCATCTCAGAAACATGGTAAATAAGCAAACTATCCAGAAAACAATATAACATCACATCTTGTAAGCCAAAACATTCAAAACCTCACCAAATTCTCTAAAAACGACATGCTATTTGACCTGGAAAATTAGTTTCTGTTTACATTATGGAATGACAAAATTATAAAACTTATAAAATTCCTCAAATAGCTGAACAGGTGTCTGACTATCCATGTTAGCCTTACCTGGCTGTAGGCATGAGGATGGCTTGAGGTGATGCTTACTGGAGTTTAATGACAGCCAGACAGCGGTCTGCAATGTTAGTTCTCAAAGACCCAAGAGCACCTCGCTGCTGATTGGCTGAACGCGCATCAGCGATTGGAGGGGCGTTTCCTCTTTAAAGCTCTTTTTTGGGTGAAAATGTTGCGCCAAATGTGAAAAATAAACCTAAATATACATTTTAAACAAATATTACATTTGCCACCCAATATGCAAGTACAACCAATAATAACCCAAATCCAGCTTTGACCGTTTTCATACATGACACTAGTACATGCATACATGCATACTAGTAGGGTATATGAGGTAACGTTAACGTTACATTAGTCATAGCGGATATTCGTAATGACAGGACTGCTAAAGCCACCGCATATCTGAAAACACGGGTGTCAGTAGGTTTGGGACAGAAATACCCGCCGGAAAGTGACCTACACCACTTACAACCAACGTTTGTGAATGGAGAATAAAGTAAACGGACAACTATATTGTGTATTCATCATGCATGTTTTTGAATGCATGCAAGTATTGATGTTATATATGCATGCGTGTTCCTGAATGTTGTGACAGTGTACAGCAGTAAGAGTTTTTGTGCAGCAGAGCCTGACTGCATAACAAAAGACACGTGGAGCCGGAGGGACGCACTCCAGTGGTCGATATAAAACACTCAAGGACAACGCATGTGCAAAAGCATTAATCATACGAACACAACAACACCAACTCACCAGTCGCCTATGTATAATTAAAGACGCTGGAACGCTTTGGATATTAATCACTCATAAAGAAATCTCACATGATCACGAGTTTGCGATTTAGGCTTTGCAGCAGAACCGAACTGATTCATCAGCATTGCTCTATAATGAGAAAATGCCCGATACATTCCTCTCCAACGCAACAACAATGTGCTTTTGAGAGAAAGCATTTAAATTGACAGCACATGGACTTGAAGTGACACGCAGACTAGACCTCTGACCCAAAAGTGCTCGCAAACAAACCGCCCAGTGTTTAATAAAATACCAAACCCAAGCTTTACTCTGTCCTGACTCTACGCTGTTCAACCGATGCTTGTGATGACTGTACCTGATCTTTGTTTCCTCGAGTTTAATCCTCTTGGCTTTCGGTTCATCGGACGCCATGCTGTAGCGTGATAGTGCTCTATCAAATATGCTACAGGCACCTTGTTGAGCGGATGAAGCATCTGGAGGCGCGGTTGGCGGATAGTTCTTTTGAATCGAATCTTTTCACTGAATCGATTCACAAAATCGTTCAGAACTATTCCTTCACGAACCGGGCTGAAACGGTCCGAGCTGTTCTCGCGGACTCATTGAACCGAGAATCGTCTCTCTTGATCATATCCGTTTCGTAATTAGCCGACGACCGATGAGTGAGCTGCTAATAAAAGCGTTCGATTCTCTGTTCAGTGAGTCAGTAAATATAGCGAGTGAACCGAAGATTTGACTAACAGGATGAAAGTTACTTTAATAGCCAAAAAGCAGAAACGTTACAAATAACCTACTACAAGTGTATGAATTTGTAACCCCCTATTTTAATAAACTTGAATTAAACTTCAATAAATTTTAATATTACACGACAGGGACCACGTGATAATATAAAGAACCAGTGAATCTGTTCATTTGATTGTTCTTTGAAAAGAGTTGTTCAAATGAACCGATTCAAAGAAATGATTCTAGCCGTGGAGAGAAAATTTTACCACAGACACATAGCTGTCCCTGTGTATTGCCGGAACAAAAAGTACATTCCCAAGCTAATATAAACTTTAATTAAACACATGCTTTGTAGAGGTGAACATCTTTGTTCTTAAGCATTTTTCACAAGGAGCGAGTGTTTGTGTTTTAAATCTACTTTAATATAAATTCGCTACAGGCTTAGATTCGAACGCATGAACCGGGAAGGAGGAGTGACACATCTGCCATATTTGCAAGCGGGGGATACTACCTGAAAATATTAATCAAGACAGCTGTCTATAGGTAAGATTTATTTATAAATAAGTTTAGATATGTGCAGTTATGAACAACCGACTGCCTCTATTTGTTCGCCTGAATATTATTGTCTCAAATAATCGGTAGACACAGGATATCCTGTAACTGTAACTCTTCTACTTTAACTTTTATGCTTTTGTTTTTAGTATTTTCTGAGGGATTAATGATTTAATTAGCTATCACACTGTCCTGCATTGCCTTTAAAATGATAGTAGTATCTATGTTACAAGTTTGTTTGCGACCAGTTGTGATAGGTTTGAAAGAAATTTAGGTTCTGTAGTTTTCATTTACTGCTGCAGGATAATACAGTTGTTTGCCCAGAGCTCGGGACCTGAAATGTAGCTTTATAAAGTGCACAATGAACAGCATTTAGATCTAACCCCTGGTCAGTTCAGTTTTTTTTTTTTTCAAAATAGTTATTTATTTTTATTATTTAAGTGGTTATATGGGGATAAACGTTAATAAAATAGGGATAAAATTGTAATCTTTAAAACCACTATGCTAATTACCACTATACTAATTACTTAATAATTAATTAATGCTTTATTACTTATACAAAGGATTTAATTTGGATAGTGACTTTAAAGCAGATTACAAAGACAGGGCTTTAAAAGATAAATGTGGACATCAATTTGTGGGTGAGTTTACCTCATAGTTCTCACAGTAGATTTTGATTATTCATTTAAAGTTTTATCTCAATAACTCTCTTTTAAATGTAATTTTTATAACCAGTGTTAAAAAAAAAAAACTTTGAATGTTCTAGGCATATTTCTGTCCAAACACTGGAATAACATAGTAGTTCATACCTGCTGTTAGCATCGTGACTCCCATTCTCATTGTCCCATTTTCATCCTGTTGAAATTCCAGCCCTCATCATGATTCACAGCTTGTTTCTGATAAACAATGCTGGTGATTTATTCCTGGAGAAACACTGGAAGAGTGTCATAAGCCGCTCCGTCTGCGATTATTTTTTCGAAGCACGAGAGAAGGCAGTGGAACCTGAAAATGTGCCTCCTGTCATCCGCACCCCTCATCACTATCTCATAAACATCTACCGTGAGAAGATCTTCTTTGTTTCTGTCATCCAAACAGAAGTGCCTCCACTCTTTGTAATAGAATTCCTGCATCGAGTCGCAGAGACATTTCAGGTATCAATAACCCACTGACGGTGTGGCGTAGAAAATGTATTCTAACATACACTACGGTCAAAAGTTTGGGTTCAGTAAGATTTTATTTTAAGAAATGAATGCTTTTATTCAGCAAACTTGGTGTACGTTTTATTGTAGATGTGAATAATATGTTTTATAATCATTTATGCAGGACTATTTTGGGGAATGTTCTGAGACCACAATCAAGGACAATGTGGTCATAGTTTATGAGCTCTTGGAGGAAATGTTGGATAATGGCTTCCCCCTCGCTACAGAATCCAACATCTTGAAAGAACTCATCAGACCTCCCACAATCCTACGGTCAATGGTCAACACCATCACAGGTAAGACACCACATGCCTGAGTGTTTTGTTTATGGCCATGTGATGTTGAGAATCTAACTGATTCATAATCCTCAGGCAGTAGTAATGTTGGCGAAACCCTCCCTACTGGTCAGCTTTCCACTATTCCATGGAGAAGAGCAGGTGTGAAATATACCAATAATGAAGCTTACTTTGACGTGGTGGAAGAAATCGATGCCATCCTGGATAAGTCTGGTAAGACTGCTTTTGGTACTTTAATTTCACAGTTAAATTTGTTCATGTGAATGCATCCTTTCAAGATTAATGTTGGTATGCTCTTCTGTTTCAGGAACTACAGTCTTTGCAGAAATCCAGGGAGTTGTTGATGCTTGTGTCAAGCTCTCTGGAATGCCAGACCTTACACTCTCATTTATGGTGAGAGCACTTAATCATATTCATCTCTCTTTTTTTTCGGACACATTTTATTTTGCTGTGTCATCAACCATATTTAAGTTGCGATGAAACCGAAGTACTGACAGATCTTTTCTTTCGTATTGATGGATTATCAGGAAATAAAACATTTAGTGCAGCGACTTGGATTATGGCATTTTCCTTAAACATTACAAGGTCAAAAAAAGAAAAAACATACCCATAGTCAGACAGTTGTTCACAGTAAGATCTATAACATGCATATGCGGATTTTATTTTCACTGCTACCTTGGAAAATCTTGTCCATATCTTTGCTCTTATCTAACAGTGACCTTACTTAATGAATGTTCAGAGTACAAGTGCTGCCACTGGGCACCTGTAATGAACCTGAGGATTGAGTATCTTGAGCAAAAGAACAAAAGATAAAGCATTATACACACTATACTTGATCTAAAATTATTTTAAACAACATTATGCTAATTTAAAAGTATTATGCATGCAGCTTTTATGATCCCGTATTAATAAAGGGACAATATGGCATATATCTTTTTAGTTTTGTTTTTTTTAACAAAACCATATGGTCGCTACAGAACCCCAGACTCTTGGACGACGTGAGCTTTCATCCATGTGTCCGTTATAAGAGATGGGAAAGTGAAAGAGTTATCTCCTTCATTCCCCCTGATGGAAACTTTCAGCTTATGTCATATCACATCAGTGCGCAGAAGTAAGCAGAGTGTTGATCTGAAGTAAATTGTTAAGCAATAAACCTAAAACATGTATATTGCCCATTACATTTTTTTTTTACCTGTTTTTGTAGCCTTGTAGCAATCCCAGTATATGTGAAGCAGAACATCAGTTTCTTTGAGACTGGATCTTCAGGAAGACTGGACATCACTGTGGGTCCTAAGCAGACCATGGGGAAGACTGTGGAGTGTGTGCTAGTGACCGTACACATGCCCAAAGTGATTCTCAGTGCCAACCTCAATGCGACTCAGGGAACCTACAACTATGACCCCGTCACAAAGGTCAGATGCAACTCTTTGTTTTCCATTTTCATTTATTTATTGTAGTTGTGTTATTTTAGCAATGTCACAGCTGTTGACCATTTGAAACACTATCTTTGGCTAATAGTTCTGACTGTTGTCTTGTAGATTTTGGTGTGGGATATAGGGAAACTTAATCCCCAGAAGCTTCCCAACCTCAAAGGAAGTCTAAGTCTGCAGTCTGGAGCTCCTAAACCAGAGGAGAACCCAAGTCTGAACATTGACCTGAAAATCCAGCAGTTAGCCATCTCAGGTAGGCCAGGGTCCTTTATCAGCTTTGGTCGTTATTCATTGCCAGCGGGACCTTGTGATAAAGCACCGTTGTTATTAACAAGCTTTTAAAAAGCATAATAAGCTACTATAAACCTACTTCATTTATTATTTGTTCTTTCTTTCTAAATTTATTTTCATCTCCTTCCAAATGTTTGTATGTGATCGCTGAAATACACTACCATTAAACATTTAGGGTCAATACATTTTTAAAAAAAAAAAGACTTTTTACTTTTATTCAGCAAGAATGCATTAAATTGATCAAAAGTAACAGTAAAGACATTTATAATGATAAAAAAACATTTCTATTTCAAATACATGCATTTGAACTTTCTATTAAGTGTTAAAGCTACACAAGTTTATGTAAAATCTGATGATCCAATGAGCATTGAGAATGCAATGAGAATGATATTGAAAGAAATCTGACCTTTTGTAGAGAGGGAGTTCACATGGTCAGTGTCACAAATTTGCTTATTTGAACAATGACCTAGAAATAGTGTACAAGCTTAATGTTTGGAGCAAAATCCTAAAAACAAAAATCCCATTTTCAGACTTATGTAAAGTGCCTTAAAACACTGTTTTAAAATGTGTTATATAAATACAGTTATGCTTACTTCACTCTCTCTTCTGCTTCACAGGATTGAAAGTCAATCGTCTAGACATGTACGGAGAGAAATATAAACCATTCAAGGGTGTGAAATATGTGACCAAAGCTGGGAAGTTCCAGGTCAGGACATGAGGCCAGCTGAAGAGTATCACAATGACATGCCAAAAGTTTAATAGAGGTGCCATTTTCTAAGTGACAAATCATACAGGATTGCAACCTTGTGCACAATCTCCCCTATTTTATAAACATGGCAGTTACATTTGTTATTGTAATATTTATCTTTCTTATTTTGTGGGAAGTAACTGGCAGTTTGCAAGAAGGAATCTTTCACTTCATATCAACAACATTCCATTAATGTATTAAAACTGTATTATGCTAGATTTAAGGTATGGTACATCTCTGCCAGAAACACATTACATTAATCACAATACTGCTCTAGAGTCTTTGATATTGTCACAAAACAATACCAGAGTTTCTGCACATATTCACAGGCCTTATTTTTTCATTTAAATTTATTTGCCAGTTCAGTGGCCTTTGAATGAAAAAAAAAATACTCTGAGGAGGCCTCACACACTCAAATGGCCTTTCTTTAAAAGAACAGTCATGCTTATAGCAGGACATATTTACAATGATGCAATCTACTACACAAGCACATCACTGCTCAGAGATGAATAGAAGCTGTAGCTGCTTGAGAGACAATTTACACTTAAAGTAGTTTGCCACATACAAGCACTATGGAGCCATTATGAGCTCAAGTGATAAAATCAGTTCTGTTGCACTGACCTGTAGTGCTACGGTAGATATGCAGGTCTGCCACCTTCCAATGAAGCTTTAAGGATTTGCACACAAGGACACACAATTGCATTATTTTGTAAAATGTCAAGGGAACTGCATAACTGCATTTTAAGATATGTATTTAAACCAAAAGCCTTCAGATTTATAAAGTTTGTGAACAAAATGAGGTCTTTTTTGTGTGTTTCCACTTCTGACTAATAACTGTTTATTATAGCTTCACTTGGAAGTTACTATCAAATAAGTCCTGTAATCTCAGTCTAATTATTGAAGTGCAGTACCTTTTACAAATTAGAAAGTAACTTGTCCCTTTATTGACGTTTGGGGAATGAAGTTTCCAAACAAAAGACCTTAACAGAATTTTTTTATTAATCTGAGGCACATAAGAGATTTTTTTTCTGTGACACTGAAAAAGTCAACATTAGTGTCGTATATACATTCACAAAGCAGTAATTTCACCCTTTCTAAATGTCATCAGAACCCACAACATGCTATTACACATACAAATACAGCCCTGTAAACTTTCACAACGAGGCACTATATTGGGGGCTGAAAAGGTACTCCTTCAAATGTATGTTGTAGATAAGAGTATTTAAGTGAATGCAAGGCAGTGAAGCATCATGATAGTGTTCGTGTAGCTGAACAGAGAATTCAGAGTGCATCTTTAGCTAATAATGGTGATGAGCTTGTGCTACTGAGTTTTTCATACTATGCACAATTTCCACACATTTGATTCTATACTGTAGATTTACTGTCAAAAATTAAAATCTGCAGCTTACTCATCCTCATGTCATTCCAAACCTGTATGAGTGACTTTCTCTTTGGAACAAAAAAAGATGATGTTTTGAAAAATATCTCAAACATTGAAAGTCAGTGGGGTCCAAAACAACATGTTCTGGACCCCACTGACTTTCATTGCATAGACAAAAACTTTTTCAGTTTTAGAACATGAGGGTGTTGACAGACTTTTCATTTCTGGGTAAACTACGCCTTTTAAGCATCTCCAAACACATAGGTATCACATATAAACAAGCCACCTGGGTCTTGTTACCCATTCTTTTTAAATGGTTAAAAACATTAAGACAGCTTCATCATCAATATACTACAATTTCAAACACAATCACACAGAGAAAAGTCAAAATTACAGCCTTAAACTGTAAAAAGACTGAGCTAAGAGAAAACAGTTCAACTGTTGTGAGGATTGTGCTTTTCCTTTAACAAATTTAAATAATCATTCAGCTTAACATAAAGAAGAGTTAAGTGTGAATGAAGTATAAAGAATTTCAGTGTTAACTATCCAAGCTTTCACATGTCTGTGTAGATTTACATGATAGATGTGTTTGTTTGATAGCTAATGGATATTAAGTGTAAAAAAACAAAATCTTTGGCATCAACCATGCCATGCAAAATACATCTCTGTAATGGCACGACCCATCAAAAAAGGCATTATCATATTTAATAAATAGCTAAGCAAAAGTTCATTATAAATATGAGCAAAGAACAGTTAATTATAGTGAATTGGAACTCAAAAACAACCAGCCATAGGGTTTTTGAATAGCAAAGTAAAACTTACAACATTGCATGTGTTGTATATTTATGACTAAAACGTGATCTGTGATAATGTTCTAATGAAATATAAGAAATATAAATATATACATTTTCAATAAGAAAATTGAATTGTCAAAAACTAATTTAAAGTAAATTTCATCATGAACTCCGACATTGTTCGAGAGAGGCATCATGCCATTTCTCTCCAATACAAAATAGAAAACTTCGTCATGCAAAAATATATATATATATATACCTGGAATTTGGAAACCCAACATACCAAAAATATATATTTAAAAATTTGCTTCCTGTATACTCCTACACTATACCTCAGTAGTGTGAGATAAAGGTAACAACAGCAAACTTTCAGGACAAAAATAGCCTCCGTAAGGAGCAGCGTAGGTGTACCAAGTACCCATACCAGCAAGTAAATAAAAATAAGTAATACCAGTCACCTCGAAAACTCGAGATTAACACTAATGTTCAAAAGTTTACGATTCAGACTGAGTCCTTTCTCTCCACCTGCCACCCCTTATCAGATCTCAGACGTTTGAAAAGGCAAGGATACAGATTGCTAATGGAAATCAACTAGTCCTCAGTTTACTGGTACCAGGGGGTCTTTCGGACCCAGCGAAGGGTGAACCCTGCGTCTGTGCGGATCTTGATGGAGGCGGCTTCTGCTTCTCTGACCGTCTCCTTCACAGACTGCATGAGGTTCTGCGCATTGTGCACAAGCATCTCGGTGGCCTTAAAACCAAACGCAATCATTTTAATTCCAATTCAATCCAATAAAAGCTTCATTAAAGATGTGCCTTGTGTCCTCACCTGCTCCGATTCTTCCTCACTGATGTTTGTACGTCCCAACATAGTGGCCTTTACTGTGGACAGGATCTTCAGCTGAGTGCTAATAGTTGGGATACGCTCACAAACCTGGAATAAACATTCTAGAGTTCACAAAGGAGAAATGTACTTGATAAGCAAGCCAATTTGCCAATCAGTGCTCTACTACTACTATTTGCACCACTGACCTGCAGCAGGTTTGTGCGAATCCGTTTGTCTGTGCATTGCTTGGCCACCTCCTTAGCCAACCGTGTGACCTCATCGGAGGCCTTGGCAATGTCCTTGGCGCACTGAATGAGGGCACGTTTATTGCCACTGCCTCCACGAACCAGACGAGACATCTCTGCCATGAGCAGGGCCATGCGCTTCGCTGCTCCAATGATGTCATTACCCTAAGAGGAAAAAAGAACCCGTGTGGACATAGCATTAGGACTTAACATAAGGGTTTGATTACAGGTAAAAGGTCAAATAACTCAAAAAATCCAACTGTTGCTGTTCATGTAGATCATTTTTGCCTGTTAGTAATCTGTGATTGATGATGAGCTCTAACTATGTATCTAACTTCTATCTCCAACATTGTAAAATGTCACAAAGACAAACAGGTAATGTTTAGAATCATGTCATATTCATCCAGTGCACATCAGTCATGCCTTTTTGAAATTAGCATAGGTTTATCATGTCTCCTAAAGTCACATTTGTACGACAAAATATGAGAAACAAATACATCTGAACAAGACATTTTTCTGTGCATACGGGAAAGCATTTGCATGCTTGTTACTGTATTATAAATATACGTTACAGTGCCTTGTGAAAGTATTCATACTCCATTTTTTTCACGTTTTATGTTGCTGCCTTTTGTTAAACTGCTTTAAATTACTTTTTTCCACATCAATCTACACTCCATACACCATAATGACAAAGCAAAAACAGAATTGTCACAACTTTGTAAAT
>JAFVLL020009343.1:0-15061 GCA_021397915.2 Tor tambroides | reverse complement strand
TCTTAGAGGCCTATATATATATATATATATATATATATATACTCTATATATACTGTATATACACTGTAAAAAATGATCATGAATTTAATGGTAAAAAACTGTAAAAATGCTACAGTAAAACCTGTTAAATGATTAACGGTAAGTTCCCCTACTATATGGTGAAAAACTGTAATAGACATTTCATGTCATTTTACTGTAAAATAACATTTTTGGAATTGAAAAAGAATGTATAATTTACAGTGAAAAACCGCAAATTGATGTTCCCAGAATTCCCTGGGTTGAATTTCAAATTTGATGTCGTTTCTTTGAAATAATTATGTTTCTTCTTAGTTTTTAGTTTTTTTCTTATCAGTTATGTTTATTAGTGTTGCATGTTGCATCTAAGGTTATTAAATTAATGTTTATTGCATATTTCAGTTTCATGTGTCTTACCATGATGGTGTTTAGTGTTTGTCTGAATGACACTGTGCACCTTCTATATATATATATATATATATATATATATTAACATTGGTCTTCTCAGCTTGTGTTGAGATTTGATCATCATGTAACTTTCTCATCACCACCTGATTTTGGTGGTTGTCAGTGTATTACAAAGGTACAAAACAGATTTCATAACTTCAATAGGTTGGTATATTAACATTATATCACTTAATGAAATACGTTTTTATAATTGTAAATTTAAGTTAAATCCATAAACTCTAAAACGTTGCTACCGTATTTTTTACGGTACAATTTTGGCAACCACACCTGCCAGTTTTTTACCGTAAATTTTACGGGATTTTTTTACAGTGTATATATATATATATGCTCGTTGTAGAGAGCATATTGTCAAGACATTGTATGAATTTCAGTTTTAATTTTGCAAAATATTAAATGCATAGTTCTGACTGACACGGAAGAGAAGAAATTTTTGAATTAATTTGTTATTTTTGTTTTCTTTGTGCACATACATTATTCTCGTAGCGTCATATAATTAAGGTTGAACCACTGATGTCACATGGACTATTTTAACAATGTCCTTACCTTTCTGGGGCTTGAATGTGGTAGTTGCGTTAATAATAATAATAATAAATTTACATCCTGTCAGTGATCCAACCTGTGGTTTAAAGCACTCTATGGCAGTGAGGTTTTCATTAGTATTTGATAATGGTGACATGTTTGATTAAATTCTTTGTAAGCCATGGTCCGCAGCCTGAGGGAGAATGCTTCAGCTAATACCTCCTCATTATCAATTAGCGGGTGGGTTAAAGTTTGTATGTAATCAGTTCTTAAAGAGTCAATAGGTGTCATTAAGCGTCAGAGATCCTCTGATAACGTGAACTCATCCCAGGAAAGGTCAACCGCCCGTGGCCTGATACAGTAGATCATTGTCCAGACCTGAGTGTGGCTGGGCCGGTTCAGTTTCATCGGTTCACCAATTAACCACTTCTAATCCACGCTGTTTGCTGTTAAACTCTGCTCCATCATTTCCAACAGAGTTTCTGGATTTAACAGATGTTTTACACGATTGCTGACTACATCGGCGAACCCCTCCGCCCACTTTCGCTTGGGCAACAAAAAGCTTTCGAGCAGGCCCATCTCAAGAAGGCCTGCATTTGAATCCGTTTCACAGTTTATTTATTCCTTTGTTTCAGTGCTAGTCAGTTTAATGCTTAGCATGCACTATTAGGCATTGGCATTGCTTTCAGGCTCACTAGGTTGCTGATCTTAGAAGCTTAAAGCTCTGCCCGATGCTTTGTTGTGGTCATTGATGCTCAGAGGGGGTTCTGGGGGTTAACACAATAGATGAGGGGGCAGGAGAGGTTGCTGGCTAGGTGGTGGGACGGTTAGAAAAAGATACCCTGAAGTGGAGCCTTGTTGATTTGGTCCATTCAGCGACATGCCTGGGATAACCCTACATGCAAATGTGTTTTGGAAATATCATCATTTCATTTAAGCAACAGTCATTTTAGAACATTTAAAGGGATAATTCACCCAAAAAAGGTATTAGTTTTATTGAAAGATAAAATTGGTCTAAATTCTATTCTATTCTGTTCCATTCTATTATATTCTTATTTATTTATTACATATTTTTATTGATTTATTTTGGGGGGTTTTTTATTTAAAAAAAAAAAACATCATTTATTCACCTTAATCCCAGTAAAATAACAAAATATTTTCTTAGAACGTTTTGTTAACATTCCCATTAAGTCCCATTAACATTCCCATTAAAAATATTTTCTGAACATTCAAAACATCCTATATATATATTTAAATTCTTAGTTATGTGAATGTTACAGAAAACACTAAGCGAACATTCCATTTTATGATTTTGCGAACATTGTGGGAACATTACTTTTGAGTATTTTCTGAATGTTCTAAAACAAGTATTAGTAATAACATTTAAAAAAAGAAAAAAAGAAAAAAGTTGCATGATCATACAACTAAAATGTTTCAGAAGAAAGTTCTATGAATGATGTATAAATAACATTTTGTGCTAAAGTTTGGAAAATTTTGAATGAACATTCTATTAATGTTAGCCTACTGGAAGAACATTTGTTCTTAACTTTGCTGGAACGTATGCTGAACGTTTCATGTTAGATTGGATGTCATTCCAAACATAAATTAGATATTTTCTTGTGTGGAACACCAAAAAATAAAAATATTATGAATAACTTCTTTTGTCTATTCAAAGAAAGTCATTGGGCTCTGAAATTAGGGACTTTTAACATATATGTATATATATAAAAAAAAGATACATAGAGACATTTTAAACACATCATCTTTAGTGTTCCACAGAAGAAAGGCGGACAAGTTTGGAACGATGTGAGGGTGAGTAAATGACGACAGAATTGATTTTCCCTTTAATTACTTGTACTCCCAGATTTGTGGGTTTATGCTAACTATAATCATCTGTTTATCACAATGAATTGCATTAATTCTATTGATTCAGTGATTTTTCTTGCCATCTGCCAAATAAACTCACCATGGAGCAGCCCAAAGGAACAGTCTGTTACATTTATTGCTAAAATCCGGTCCGTGTGCGAACGTGTTTTGGTTCGCCGAACCTCAGGGACCGGCTGGCTCCCCCAGGACTAAGCGCCCCTCATGGGGTGGGATAAAGAGGGTATCCTTTACAGAGCAGGCCTTCATCCACTCCCCAACCCCCACGGAGCACAGGCTACATCAATCGACACCACCAAGCCTATTGTCTGCACCGGGATTTAATCAGGTATTAGTTACCCAAACTGCAAGAGAAAGCTTAAAGACGGTAAGCTAAAGTGATCTCCATAGTTACCTTACAGCTCATAGCCTTGAGTATTATTAGATTAAAGACAGCAAACTGCTGGAGCAATGGGACGGAGAGAAAAGCTAAATCCTATAAAAGCCCATACAGCCTTTAGCATTAAACAGGCTATACGGGGAAACTTTTTGTTGGTAGTCAAGGTAATCGCATTGGACATATCAGACACCTACATCTGGCATCTCATCTGATGAACTCTGAAAGTCACCGCGAGGTTACGAGAGCTCCTCCGGCCCCTAATGCAATGCCGCATACCAGGATTTCCCTAAGAGACACACGCCGTCCAGGACTGTATCAAATTAGAGGCGCGGGTAGAAAGACAAGCATATGTCAGGCAGGAGCAGATCGAGTATTTTAGGAGGAGCTTTAGTCTTTTCATCTAAGGAACGTGGCATGCTTGTGTGTGTGTGTGTGTGTGTGTGAGTGGAGGCCTCTATAATATTCTCAAGAATGTCGGCATTACCTGGAGTGTGGCCCATATGTTTCTACTTCCTGTCTGAAAATATTCAAAACTTCCTGAGATGATCTCCAGCCTCAACCTGAGGAAATTTCACCCCTGGTGTCAAAATCCGTATCCCACCCATACCGGGGGTTTGTAATTACAAGAACAATATGCGGTGTGTGTGTGCGGTATATTTGGCCAGAACAGAGACAATGTTGTCGTGAGATTTCACGAGGGTTCGAGAGGAGGGCGGCTCGGGCTCCTCCAAAGGGAGGCGATGATCACGGTACAGAAGCCAGACTGTCATTAAGTACTCAGAGGCCTAATTATAGATTTAAACGTGGCTTAAGTTAAAAGAGACTATATTATTAATTTCAGACAGTGACAACCTCATGTCCTATCACTACATTTATTAAACATGGGATATCAATTATTTATGTTTAAACAGAATTCAGCTGAGTATATAGTATCATTCAATGTATCCTGCTGAAGAAATATTACAAAATTCTGTTGATTAGACTGGTCAGTTTAGACTTTTTTATCCCTTCTCTCCTCATTAAATTCTAGCAGGGAATGAAACTCTCTTGTGAACCACAAATACAGAAACCAATTAGCAAGTCTGTGATTTCTTTTCCTAGTTAATGATGCTATTAACTTTTGATTGCCCTCTTGTTGTTTGCTTTATCACTCAGCACCCTAAATAGTCCCAGTTGCTGCTCTAGTCCTCTTTTCTCAGTCTGGTGTAAGTTGCTGGGTGTTTGCAGGGCTGTTTTTTGTGCCATGTGGCTCTAACTAATCACGGACAGACCAGTGTCAGTAAACACACAACACAGCAGTGCTAGACTGAGATGGGAACCTCCGTTCCTCACAAATACACTCGTTTACCTTGCTCTTGCTATTTAAATCTGGACATACCACAGACTTATAGTCAGTGACAAACAAGTAATAAAGAAAAAGAAAGATATTTTTAAAAGTCTAACTTAATCCTTTTTTAATTTTTTTTTTTAAAGTTTTTAATTTTTGTACATATTTTATTATATTATGTAAAATATGTATTTATTTATTATTATATTTATTTATTTTATTTTTATTATTTACAAATATAATGAAATTCACAAATACCTTTTTAACTATTTATTTTCAGGGATACAATACAAGTTTTTGTGAAGTCACACTAGATGACATTGAATTTTTTTTTTTTTCTTTATTATGATATCAGAGCACCATAACCCTGACATTTTTGACTTTAATCCCCAGGAGATATCAAAATATTAATTTAGAATTTTAATTCAGATATTAAAAACAGGTTTGATCCCAGATTATTGGGAGCATTCTCAGAATATTGGCTAGCGTTCTATTAAGGTTCTCCAAAAGTCCTGAACGTTATTTTTCAAAATGTTATCACAAAAACATAATTTATACATCATTCATATAACTTATTTTACTGAAACTTTTTAGTTTGGATGTTCATCAAACAATTTTTTAAATATTATTACTTGTTTCACAGTGTTCAGAGAACATTTAAAAGTAACATTCCCAATGTTTGCACAATAATACTATAGAATGTTACCTTAACATTTTGCATAACTAAAATATTTTAAAAAACTGGGTTCAGAGAACATTCAGAAATAACATTTTTAGAACTTATTTGGAACTTTAACGTTTTTTCATGTTTCAGTCAAGTCATATGAGTCAATCAGGTCAGATGAATTGCATTTTAATGTATTCTATACTGTTAAATTAATAGATCTGGGGGGGGGGGCGGCAACATTTCAACTGAGGCCTTCTCCAGATGTCACTTTTAACACACCTTTGTAAATACACTATGTAAATACACACACACGCACACACATACACACTCAGAGTCAGATTAACTCGTGGAAGGGCGGTGTAATGAAGCTTAATTAAAGAGGCCTGTGTTAGCTGTTGTTTTAGCAAATATTTGGCCAATGGCAACACCTCTGTGATGCACAAAGATAACCAGAGTTCTCACCCGACTGACATGGGTCACCTAAAACAGCTTGTATGAAATCAATGCTTATCTTCCTCATGAAACAATAACAAATGCATGAAAGTCATACTTTCAGTACTGAATGACAGAGTTAAATTTGAGATGAAATGTTTCTGAGAAATGGAGCAGGAGTGCAAATGTTAAAGGAAAGAGCTGCTCTTTTGCTCTCCACATCCAAAAAACCAAAGACGTGTAAAGCAGTTTCAGCTCTGGCTCATAGTGATGCTGTTCTCTTGAATAATGACAGCTCTATTTGTATTCCTCTCTCTCTCTCCTTACACACATATATAAAAATCTGGATAATTACTTAAGTCATGACAGATTGTCTCAGCGTAGGTCACTTTAAGGGGCACCGCTCTCCCTCTCTCCTTTCTCTGCCCAACCCTGCTCTGAGTGCCTAGTAGGACAGTCTCCCTCCAGTGTTAATGATTTCCGCCCGGTTGGCTGGCAGCGTTTCTGCCAGCACAGGTTGGAATGAGGCAGCAGTGTGGGTGACGCTGCCATCTGTCCCAGTAAAGTGCCCTGTGTGGTGCCCAGCTGGTGTGGAACTGCTAACGAAGGAGGGAGTCTCATCTCGCTCTTTCTCTCAGTCTTTTTCTTTTACTCACTCGATCTAATTTAAGAAACTGTACACCAAGTCAAGTGAGCGTGACCTCTGTCTAATTCTAACTTAAGATATAAATGGACACATAAAAACGGGATGTTCAATGTGATCCATGCGCAATTTATTACATCTTATGTATAATGTAATATATATATATATATATATATATATATATATTCATTATATAACAATAATATTTGTATATTTGTATTTGTATATTTATTTAAAGTAGGTATATTTGTTATTTTATATATTATTATATATTCTTTTCATATTTCTTTATTTTATATTATATTTAATATATAGAATATTTTTTGTCATTTTTTTTGTTGAACCTGCACCAATCTCCCACCCTCATCCTGCTGTCTCAAATTTGACCAATCAATTGTTTGATTTTGACCATCTATTTTCATTCCTGTTTTTTTTTCTCCTCTTATTCTTATTCTTTTCCCAGTGTCTCACCACACAGGTCTCTCTCTCTCTCTCTCTCTCTGGCATGTCGTAAAACAGCTCTATCTAATTGCTGCCGTTGGCTTTTTGGCAGTGTGTAGAGAGTCTGTCTCTGAGGAATAGAGTGAGGCTGTGTTTAAACTGTGCAAACACGGTCATTACTTGTGTCAGTGAGCGGAGGGTCTACTGCATTTACTGCCCTCAGGGCTTCTAGAGGGAAGAGCTCAGCAGGTCTGTCTGAAGTTCAGCGCATTATCACCTCCTCTTCTCTCCCACCGCTGTAACAGCACCTCCTAATCCACTTCATCCGCTTGTGATCTAGTGCTGCAGTTTGTGTGGGCAGGGCCAATATTTCAGAGTTTTGTTATTCCATGTATATCCCATGTTCCTTTCTAAGGAAAAAAAAAATATCTGTAATTTTCTAGTACTATTAAAAACCTCAAATTTTAAATATTAAACTGGCAAGATCTTTTTTTTTTTTTTTTTTTTTTCCTATGAACATGAAAAACATGTACAGCTTGCTGTTGATAGTTGCGCTATTGCGTTTCTAAACAATCTGTTTTATGATTGGAAAAAAAAACAATAGACTTACATCAAAAAGTCTATGGGACATAAATATCTAGACAAGAATGTCATAAATGAGTTCCAACTATCTAGAAACCATTTAGAACACCCTAGCAACCACTCAGAACAACCTAACAACTCCCTAGTGACCACACAGGACACCCTAAAAAAACCTAGCAATCACTCAGAACAACCTAACAACTCCATAGTGACCACACAGAACGCCCTAAAAACCCTAGCATCCACTCAGAACAACCTAACAACTTCCTAGTGACCACACAGAACGCCCTAAAAACCCTAGCATCCACTCAGAACAACCTAACAACTTCCTAGTGACCACACAGAATGCCCTAAAACCTGGGCATCCACTCAACTCTAACAACTTCCTAGTGACCACACAGAATGCCCTAAAAAACCTAACAACCACTCAGAACAACCTAACAACTCCATAGTGACCACACAGAACGCCCTAAAAACCCTAGCTTCCACTCAGAACCACCTAACAACTTCATAGTGACCACACAGAACACCCTAAAACCAGCAAACTACTCCTAGAACAACCTAACAACTCCCCTAGTGACCACACAGGACACCCTAAAAAACCTAGCAATCACCAGAAATTAAACGTCTTGGAATAACTCCATATGGTCACACAGAATGCCCTAAAAACCCTAGCATCCACTCAGAACAACCTAACAACTTCCTAGTGACCACACAGAATGCCCTAAAAAACCTAACAACCACTCAGAACAACCTAACAACTCCATAGTGACCACACAGAATGCCCTAAAAACCCTAGCATCCACTCAGAACAACCTAACAACTTCCTAGTGACCACACAGAATGCCCTAAAAAACCTAACAACCACTCAGAACAACCTAACAACTCCATAGTGACCACACAGAACGCCCTAAAAACCCTAGCTTCCACTCAGAACCACCTAACAACTACCTAGTGACCACACAGAACACCCTAAAAAACCCTAGAAACCACTCAGAACAACCTAACAACTTCCTAGTGACCACACAGAACACCCTAAAAAACCCTAGCAACCACTCAGAACAACTCTATTAATTCCCTAGAAACCACCCAAAACACCCTAAAACAACCTATCGACCTCTTAGAAACCACACAAAACACCTTAAAACACTTAGCAACCACACAAAACACTATAATAATCAGACAAAACAACGTAACAGCAACCTGGCAACCGAAACATCCTTAGCAACCACCCAGAAAACCTCCTAGCAACCATCAATTCCATAGAAACCACCCAGAACACCCTAAATACCCTTAGCAACCACTCAGACCAGCCTAATAGCCAACCAAAACAACCTAGCAACCACCAGAACACCCTAGAAACCCTTAGCAACCACTCAAAACACCCCAGCAACCATCCATAACACCATTACAACCCCCCAGAACACCTTAAAACCCTTAGCAGCCACCCAGATCAATTTAATTACCAGTTAAAAGTAACAACCTCCTTGCAACCACCACAACACCCTAAAAACCCTTGGCAACCACTTAGAACACCCTAAAAACTACCTAGCAACCACTCAGAGCACCCTATCAAAAAAACAAACAAACAAAAAAAAACATTCAGAACATGCACCATGACATAAAAATGAGACATCCAGATCCTTTTTTTCAGAGCTAATTAAAATATCAGAACATCACATGGAAATATAATCCATAGTAATAAAATAGTAAATGCACCATAATGTCCTGTTGAACATGTTGAGAAATAAGCAATGCATGATGGACATCTTTTGTACATGTATAAGCCCTTATTCATCTGTCACTGACTCTTTCTTCTGTCTCTCTTCTCACACTACTGTTGTGAATAGATCAAAGCTCACAGACACATTGTTGACCTGTCATTTGTGTAGATCTGTCCATTTGCAGTCTATTCAGTTCATTCTCTTTGTCCAGCGGCATCACAGTCTGCATGGTGCTGTTTGTCGAGACGCTGAGCGCTCCACAGAGAGGTCAAAGATTTGGCCCGGCTACTGTGTTGGGGTCACCGGGAGCTTGGCTTGGGGTCAGAGGTTGCAGGGGTACAGTAGGATGGTCCGTGACTTGGCACTCCATCACAGAGCCTCAGTGTGAGAAAGCAAAGCTTTGAGGTCGTGATCCTCTCACTTACCTCAAACTCACCTCCCATTCAACCTGTTGCTATGAGATTCGCTGGCAAGCACAGGCGAATTCGGCCCCCCTAGGCAATTCTGGGCTTGTCCGTATTGTCCCGGTTGTGTCAGAGGTAATCATTAGACCCCATTAAACGGTGGGAGCATTTAACAACTTATTGGGTGGCTGAAAAAAGTCTCAACTCCCAAACCTGAGAAAGATGGAGACTGTTAGAGGAGGTGAAAGCAATGAAAGAAATTACAGCAAAAATAAAAAGAGGGCTGGAAAGTGAAACACAGGATTGCGGTGAAGACATTAACAAGCGGCTGCATATTGTCTGTGTTTCTTTTGTGCTGGAGAGTATGGGTGGAGCTCATTTAGAGTGATATAGGGTGAGAAAGAGAGAGGGCTAGAGGAACAGAAACATAATCAATGTTAGCTTGTAAATCCCACAAATGCTTAACTTCATTACATGGCAATTATCATCAGTAATTGGTGAGACAATGGCTTTGGCGTCGTTTCAGGGCCGGGATTCGGGGCAGAGGGAGAAGGCATGAAAGGGTCAGGCTTTTTACATAGTATTAACTGAATAGGACCCTGGTTACAGTGAGAACAAAAGCAGTGTACCTATTCTTCTGGAGTGGTTAAAGTTTAGGCTTAATGTGAGTGGGAAGTGACCAATCTGTAAATGTTACAGTTTGATCGGTGGATGGGCGGAATGGCTTTAACAACTTTAGGGTCATGTATAGGTAAACGCACGTTCTCCTTGATGCTCTACTAGGGAATGAATGATCTATTTACTATACAAACAGAGGACTGACATCCCATAGAAAAGAGAAGTCATGAATTAGATTTATTTTATCTCGCATTTGTTTCTCCTAGATGTCATAGACTGAGAAATTTAGAGTAAATGGTAATCTCATATGTGTCTCTTCTGGTTTCAGAAGGGGTCTCTACAATGTCTCAATCTGTGCTCAGATTTTCCAAGATACCAAATCAAGAGTCAGAAGTCTCAATATAACCTCAAACATTTGCATCAAATTCTTCCAAATCCCTCATTAATTAAGCATATATATTATAAATAATTATATAAAATAGAAATAGCCAAAGTCTGGGGTTAGTACAATTTTTTTTTTTTTAAAGAACAGTAGAAAGGTTTTTGAAAGTAGTCACACCAAGGTGATCAAAAAATATGATAAAAACAGGAATATTGCGAAGTATTATTACAATTTCAAATAACTGTTTTGTTTTAATAGATTTTAAAATGCAATTTATTCCTGTGATGACAAAGCTGAATTTTCAGCATAATTACTCCAGTCTTCAATGTCACATGATCCTTCAGAAATCATACTAATATGCTGATTTGCTGATCAAGAAACATTGCTTATTATTATTAGTGTTGAAAACAGTAGGGCTGCTTAATATTTTTTGTTGAAATTGGGGAAAAAAATCTGAATTCTTTGAATATAAAGTTCAAAAGAACAGCATTTATTTATTTATTTAACAATCTAAGAGTCACTTTAACTTAAAATGTGCCCTTGCCGATTAAAAGTATTAACTTCTTTCATAAATAAATGCATACATACATATACTTACTCATTTACCCCAATCTTTTGAAAGATTGTAGACACGCACACAAATGTAAATAATGAAAATATTTTTACTTTTAAAATCAAAATCAAATTCTTTAATGAAGCTGCAATATTTAGAAGTTCTCTATATTAGTACCACAATTCCACAGCATAGGAATGTCTTATTAAAGACTTCACTGTTGGCATAGTACTGGCAGCCAATCAACAGCCTTCGTCTAGTCACGGCCTTTAGCTCTAATCCAGCTCAAACACTCGGCTTTATCTGTTCTGCAGTAAAAGACGATCCAGTTACTCTTGACACATGCCAACGTTCTCACTCAGTACCGGATGCTTTCTTTAAATACTGGTGGACAGGTAGGAGGCGTAATAATATTTCGATTGATTGAGACCTTCCTCTTCTCAGGTTCAACCCAGCATAATAATGATATTGGCAGAGGTCAACAGTGCTTGGCTGCCATCATCACTAGCTTATTAACCCTGTGGCCTGCAGAGATCCACACAAACACATCGTACAAGAGGCTCATTCAGGCCTCAGGTTGGCCAGGCGGAGAGAGAGGCTGAGGTATTATAAGACCTAATCATGCTGAGGTCAAATATTTATGAAAGCTGCTTAGAAAGAATGTGTTTTAAAGTCCATGCAGTTCAGAGTTAACATAAACCCTCTTTAAGCATCCAGAATGATCAAATCCTGCTAATTCTAAAATAATGATGCTAATGCTTTTTGACCCCAGGAGCATTTGAAATGGTGCTTGTTGCAGTGAAGCTGTAGAAACTGAAAGGCTGAGCTGTTTGATAGTTTTGAGACAGATTAGGTTTATTGATTGGAGTGATGATAGATACCAATGTACTCAAGCCCACATATAACACACTGAGCTACACATTATATTTTTCATTAGATCTTTACTTGACTTGTAAAAGGTTTATTTTATTTCATTTTTTATTTTTCACTATTTATTTACGTTATCAATAAGAAACGTGAAAATCTTTTAATATCGTAATATCGTGAAAAATCGTGAAACACATTTAAATATAATATTTTATTCTACATATATTAAATATATATTAAACATATATTAAACCCCGTGGTGCAAAACACCAACATTGTGAAATATTATTACAATTTAAAAGTTTTCTATTTTAATGTATGTTGATGCAAAGCCGAATTTTCAGCACCATTGCTCCAATCTTCAGTGCCACATGATCCTTCAGAAATCATTCTAATATGCTGATTTGCTGCTTTGAGAAACTTAATGCTGAAAAAAGTTGAGCCGCTTCATATTTAGTGGAAACCATGATACATTATTTATTCTGTTCTGAGATATTTATTTATTCTACATGTATTTTACTCTCTGATGCATGGTGGTGTCCTTTTAGAGTCTTTTCTTTTAGAGTCACTTCTAACCATTCAGGCTGGGATTTTATATCTAAACCAGAATAGGCGATGACCTTTGACCCTTACCCATAATGCTATATGGCTGTCCTTTTCATATGTCATAATGTTTATTATCATTTTTCTTTGTATTCTTCCTCTTATTATTATTTATGACAAAATGAATTCAAAACGACGTATGAAATCGGTCCACCACATTCCTCTGGAATATTTATTATTTCCGTCTATATCAGTGGACAGAAACACAGAAATTACATTTGTTTAAAAAAAGAAACATTAAGATTGTTTTACATATTCTCAGTTCATTGAAGGGTTAATATTTATCTTGACATGAAACATGTAAAACATACATTTTGTTTAACCAACATGCCAAAAATATATCAATATATGAAAAACTGATGTTAGAATTCTTTCTTTCTTTCTTTCTTTCTTTCTTTCTTTCTTTCTTTCTTCAAATAGCCAAATCTTGGACCGAACACAAAATAAAGCATTAGAGTATGTAAATATCAAAACAGTATTAAAAATGGAGTTTCTCAGTGTAAAATGAATAGTTCATTCAGAGTTCCAATCAATTTTCTGAAGCTCTTACTATCTCTTTAGCTAAAGTGAGGTAAAGTCATCCTGTACTGTGCACTGGCTCTGTTGACTGCAGTGTAATATACACCCGGATGATGAATTATACTGCTCAGATCAGCCGTGCAAACCCAAACATTCCTCAATCTCTCTCTCTCGGCCTCTGAGTGTTCTAGCAGGACAGGCTAAGGACAGGAACGAACAGATGTAGTTTACATCTGACAGTAAATGGCACATGACACTGAGCTCTGTAGGAATTTCCAGATGAGAACTGTTCTACTGTTCGAAATAAATCCAGTCTAGCTCAGTCTGTAATCAACCAGCATCATTCTCTAACAACACTCACTATAAGAAACCCCTTTGAAGTGTGCTTGTGCTTCAGCCGTAGAAGAAAAACAGTGGAAAATTTCAGTAGTTTATCAAGAAAATGCTTCAGGTGGGTAAATAATCAGACGTTATTTAGTCTTGCACAGATACACAAAGCCCATAGGAGTGTTTGTGTGTGTGTGTGGCTAATTAAAGAGCAGCTAGCTTTGTGGAGCAGGTTCCTGGAGAGGCACTCGTTACCCTGTCCATGTGTTTCTGACCCCCATTGTCACGTCAGTGTCCTTTCCTACAACACACACACACACACTAATGAGCCATGAGGGGATTGAATGAGTAGAGCACCGGCCATCGTATCAACACACACTCCGCGAGCAGGAATGTGAGAATGATGTCATCTCCAGCGCTGGACTGTCTAGACAGATCGTGTGTATATTTCGAAGTGTTGTGTTTGTGTTTGGAGAGATCTGAGTTTGTAGGGCACTGACTTGCTAAAGTAAAGAAAAATCAAAGAAGAAACGTGTTTTAAAACAGACATCGCTGTACACCTGTTAAGGCAGTGGTGTGTGTGTGTGTGTGTGTGTGTGTGTGTGTGTGTGTGAGAGATAAAGATCCAGAGCACGGGTGATTCTAGGGTTTCAGTCTTATGGAGCCTCAGTTCTTTATCTGAACATGAGATGATGTGGGTCAGAGGGATGTTTCTTGTTATAAGAGCGAGAGGTTGCATTTCAAAACTGTACTTTTATTTTTTTTTTCAAGAAACCAGCCTAAATAAGGCCTAGCAGCACATATAATCCAGATCACTCCTTCAGTTCTTGCTCTAAACTTTCAGCAGTTTTGGCCACTTCTTCTTCTTCCTTTACAGATTTAGGATGTACAGAGACAGAATTTAATTTGGATGTAAATTTACATTGACACTGAAGGATAACAAACCAACAAGCTAAATTTTACTTGCATTTCAATTAATAGGCTTGAGTTCAAAGGTCAATTTTGAGGTGTTTTTTTTTTCTTAGTGACCACAATTTTTAGAAATGCACATATTGGTTTAGTTTCTCAATCAACTTTTTTTGTGAAATCAATTACTGGTTTACAATGCATTGCATTGCCAGTGTGTATTGGGTAGTATAAAAATGAATTCTTTGAATTATTAATATTAATGTTAATCATTTTTAATATTAATTTTTCACTAGCATGCTGAAAGTTTTTCGATCTTTGATGGTATACAGGTCAGATAAACAGAATCAACCATAAAATAAAATAAAGTAAAAATAATGAAATAAAATAAAGTAAATAAAAAATAAAATAATATTTTTGCCGAAATTATATATATATTGTAGTTGTGTTTTTTTTTTTCTTGTATTTGTTTATTTATATGTTATTTATTATCTGCAGCATGTTACACCCAGTAAAAAAGTATGCAAAAATCACTTAAGTGCACCTGGTAGTATTTTAACATTAAAAATATTCATAAAAAGATGAAATAAGAATATGTGACTTATCCCGGTGACCACTTTACCTCAAAGAATATATTTTGTGTAAAAATGAAATATTTTATCATCAACTCTTATTTTTTCTTAATTTCTTCTCTTATTTGTATATCTTTCTTTTACATTTATTCAGTTTTATTTGTATTTTTAATGAGGTATTGTCTCATTTTTGGCCTCAATTACCAACAAATACAAGCCATTTTACGGT
>JAFVLL020009342.1:8947-37774 GCA_021397915.2 Tor tambroides | reverse complement strand
CAATAGAGACTAATGATCCAAAAAGTAGATTTTTCAAATTAAAACAACAGCTTTAGAGTTTTTGGAAATACAGGTAAATTTACAATTTAGCAGTCAAAAAGTGACAATTTGGCATCATTCACTAAGATTTAACACCTTAAGGACCCACGTAAATTAAATTGTTTCTAAAATCGATCTCTTAATAGGACAGGCTTGTAAGGTGGGACAAATAAAATGGGACAAGACGGTTTCTAGTGTGATCTCCAGTATCATTTGAGGTAAATGTACAGCTGTTTAAAATATAGGTTTTGCTCTAGTACATGAACTATTGTGTACTGTTTTCAACAGGAAGGGGACTGTATGAAGTTACTAACCAGCAAAAGTGGTGCACTCCTTGATTAGATAAAAGAAATCTAAATTGAAGCCACTGGTTTAAATGGTCACCAAAAAGGACACATTTGCATTATAATTGGACAATCCCAAAAATAACTTGTCTCTCTGATATGCTTGCCCAGCCATTTCTTGCCTTCAACATCTGAACACTAAACTAACCTATAAATGCTGCATTTTGCATGTTTCGGTCACTTCTGAAGTTAAATAAGACAAAGTCTGATAACTGCTAAACATGCCTTTCATATGTGTTCATATGTACAATAAAAACAAGACCATTCTGAGAGATCTGAATCAAAAATGACTGGGCAAAACAAAAATCACTAGAAAAACATGAATAAAAATAGAAAATTGAAAGTCTTGTGATGATTCCAAACATTCTGAGCTTGAGTCTATTGGCTCAGTCCTGGAACAATGGACAGTCACAGGTTAGACATGAAAGCATCATATCTTCTCCTGAATGAAAGGGTGCTGTAGGGCTTGGTTGATGCTGATGCGTTTAGCTGGGTCCAGCATCAGAGTACCGTCCAACAGATCTTTAAGCTGCATGACCTTCTTTCTCTGATCCTCAGGTAACCTCTGACCTCCGATCATGTCCGCGAGCAGGTCTTTAGTGGGGTTAATGGTGCTCATCACAGTTACCTTCTCCTGAAAGAAGAAAAGAATGTGTGAGAGAAGGTGAAAGGCATGAAACAGATGTGTGCTGTTCTCATAGTTGTGTGAAATGGGCATCAAAGCCAATTAGAAAAAAATAACACGAAAGTGGAAACCAACACATGAACTGGAACGTACCCTTTCAGTCACTTTGTCTACCTCTATATACAGGAAGTTCAAGTTCTGGTCAAAATGTTGGTCTTTAAACAGGCCTTTCCGGATCATCTGCAACAATTAAAAAAAAAAAAACACCATGTAAGAATTTATACACAAGAATTAAATGCCATAATAAAGTGAGTAAATATTATTTACAGTTTTTCTCAGTCGCTTTGGTGCATCTCTCAATTCAGAAACGAAATTCTCAAAACTACTTGTTCAACCTCCACATCATCTAGTCACTTGTGCACATCATAAAAGCAGTTTCTCATTCTTTTGAACAAGTTGCAATGGCTTTGGTACATTCATTTCCTACATTATCAGTGGTTATTGTCATGTTGCTCAAAACATCCCATCAAGTCTTACTCCTCAAAACATCTAGTCATTAGTTCATCGCACAAATCAAAATGGATGATCTAGTTGTCATAAACTGTCGAGCATATTTTCTACACATTTCTATTAGACTTTTTGTAAATTTGCCATGAAGTGTGCAAGGGAATCTTGAATTTCAATAATGAAGAGAATGTAGATCAAACAATGATAGACCAGTTCTCTGAAATATCTCTAAGGTACATCTCCTGAACCTTCAATTGGAAAGCATATAGGGCTTATAGACAGAGGACAACACAAGAGTTACAAATTCTGACAATGAACTTTGTAATTTTTTATTTTCATCTTTGTGCCCATATTTCTTTTTCTTTCCTATATCACAATGACATTGTAATGTGTTTTTATTTTTTGTCAGACCAGTTAAAAGCGTAACTGAATCCCATCCAATCTCTCTCAATCAATATCCCACATCCCAATATCCCAGTAATGTGTAAATTTGTACTTTTGAAATGATATATGGCATACATAAGTGCAGCCTTCTGCATTTCAATACAGTAAATGTCATCTAAACTGTTTCTATAGTTTACATCAGGTAATACTAACAGAGTGCACTATTATATTGACGACATGACTAAGCATATTGATGATCTTGTTTGTGAACAATGACACAAGGACTTTTCCTTCTGATGGCACTGATATGTTCATTGGCATAAATACTTACCTTTGAGAAATGAACTAAAGATTTTGAGTAAGTTACAGGCTTTTACAGGTAATCCATTGTGTGGTGCTGTTTGTACGAATAGTTTTGAGAAATGCACATTAGAGGTCGACCGATTGATCGGCCGGCTGATTAATCGGCCGATTTTTAGCATTTTTAAATTAATCGGCATCGGCCGATTGTGCTGCAAATTAGGCCGATTAATATACAGGCACGTCTGCAAGCAACACCTCGCAAGCTGCCTCGCGCCGCAAGCAGATTGCCATTCCACTGGCACAACGGATAACCCTGTGATGTCCCCCTCTGCCTGCTAACTTTTTGAAGAGAGAACTACCTGGTAGGGCTGTGCGATTAATTGAAATCGAATCGCAATCGCGATTTGAGACGTTGTGATTTGCTAATCGCAAAGCCTGCGATGTGGACGCGATATTACTCTGTTCCAGAGCATATGCACGACTGCCAGCCTTGAGTGGCAGTCTTACTAACCAATAGAGTGAGCGCACCTCAGTTCTCACGATCCCAGCACTGCTCTGTCCTTTTCGTAAAGGCCAAAGTATACTTGACCGTCCGCGTCTACCCACACCGTCCACGATACGTCATTTCCGTTATCAAGGCTTGCGGACCGCCTTGACAAACTTGAAATAAGTTTATAACGCATGTTAACAATTCCAGAAGACACTTTGGCTTCCGTGTCTCTGATTGCTTCTCTTTTCAACTCCACTCTGCCCAACTCTTGCGTCTCCGATCTCCGGGCCGAGCCACTTTTACACAGCCCTGTCTCGTAATGCTCTTTTATACTCACAGTCCTGGCAGTTCTGCTCCGCCAAGTCTCTCACGAGCGCATCATAATGGAGCCGAGGCCTGACGCACCTATCTTAACCTGTGAACTGCGCCTGGCTCAGCGTTTTAAAACCAATGTAAATTAAGTCTAACTGCTTTACTAATTTCTTGAGTAAAAGCTAAACATTAACATTTCTGTTCTTAAATCCAAATAACACAAATGAATCCGCCGTGTAACATGTAATACTTTAATAATTGACTAAAGAAATACAGTTCTTTATTTATAAAAAATAAACAAATCTTTCCTGTGAAATTCAGTAATTCTGTGAAGTACATAATATTTTGGCATTCAAATACATCGCGAATACGTAAACATTTGATTTTGTCGAATAGAGGTCGACCGATATGGGTTTTTATAGATATTTAGAAATCAGGACAGCCGATGGCCAATATATGATGCCAATTTTTTTCTTTCTCCCCCCCCCCACCCTTCATCTCAGGGATGTTCATTTTAACCGGTTAACCGTTAACCGACCATAAGAATTTTGACCTATTAACCTGTTAACCCGCTGGGACGATCTACTTTTTGACGGCTCTTTGTTTGCACATGTCATTGTTTTGGAATAGAATAAATGAAATGGGACAAAGTTAATCTTGACAAACTATATATCACTCTGAAGGTCTAAGCCTCAAGCATCGATGATAGATCGCTGTTTTTCGATTGAAAGCTTATAAGGAATGTATTTGCTACATTTGTGTAAGCAGTACACATCAAAACATGCAGAATAAAAAAGCAGCGTTGGTTTCAGTTTCGTTTTAGCCTAAATGAATTCGTTTTGGCTTGTCGTTTATAGCTAGTTTCTTATATTTTTAATTCTTGTTCTTTTCTAAATACTGTTAATTGAAAGAATTTGTTGTGGAGTGAGGGTAACTAAAATAGCCTAGCTATGTTTACAGTGTTTATTATAATGTTTGTAAACATTTTGTGTCAGCATTAGGCCTATTTCTGAATGAAATAATGCAACTTATACGCGACTTCTCTCTCTCTCTCTAAAAAAAAAACGCAATTTTTTATACGCATAGTATATTTTAACCATGCAGCAAACCTTTTTAAATATTTTGATAAATTACTGAAAAAAAGACTTTTTAAACCCTTTAACTGATTGTATTAATAGGTCAAAATTCTTGCTAATTTTGAGTTAACCGGTTAAAATGAACATCCTGAGATGAAGGGGGGAAAAAAAAAAAAAAGAAAGAAAAAAATCGGCATCATATATCGATATCGGCTGCCCCCAATTTCTATCTACGTACATCGGTCAGAGAAAAACCCATATCGGTCGACCTCTAATGCACATACTTCTTTACAAATGTTAAGGATGATGAAAAACTGTAAAAAATATTTTTAATTGCAAATTTCATAGTTTTTTTTTTTCCTTTACATGTAACAAAAAAGCAAGTTAAAAAAAAAAAAAAAAAAAAAAAAAAAAGCTTGAATACTCTGGTTCAGTACCTTGTTGGGCATCTTGCCCTTCAGATCCATAGCCAGCTTCAGCATGTGGTTGTTGGAAGAGCCAGGGAACAGGATCTTCCCAGTGTATAGCTCATACAGGGTACAGCCGACTGACCACATATCAATGCCATAATCATACGGTTTACCAATGACTGGGAAGAAAGAGAAAGTTAGATCCAATTACTAGGCCCATTCACAAGTTCAGCTGTGATTGAGGGTGTGAAAAAAAAAAAAATCAATCTGTGGAAACTAAAATAACAACATGAACGTAGGTAAACCTGCTAATCACACATCTACAATGCAACTTACCGATTTCAGGTGCCCTGTAGAATCTGCTGACTAGGTAGGGAGTGATTTCATTGTCAGCAACATGAGACGCAGAGCCGAAATCACAGAGTTTAAGAATGGTCTTTGATTCATTCACCTGCAGACAGAGAGAGTGAGTGAGTGAATGAATGAATGAATGAAGTCTCGAGTGAGCAGCCATACAGATGATGCTCACCAATATGTTGTCTGGTTTGATGTCAGCATGGAGGATGTTGCAGCGTTTCAGTAGTTTGAGGGCCAAAAAGAGCTGCTGACTGTAGGAACGAACTGCCTTGATGTGCAGCCCCACGTCTTTACCATACTTCTTAAGCACTTCCCGCAGATTCATGCTGATAGAAACAAACACAGTGAAAAACAGCTGTGAATGACTGTATTTTGTATTATACTTGAGATAATTTGATGCATTTTATGTTAGTGACCACATTAATTTTCATATTTGTTATATGATATTGATTTTGGAATTCGTTTGATAAGGCTGATTCGGGAAGCTGATCATATCAAGGCTTATTTCAGCCCCATTTCAAACAGGTGTACACTTTGTCAATTTCAACATTTTAAAACGCTAAACATTCACCTTCTCTAATGGCATGAAAATGTTTTAATGCCCTATTCACAAAGAATGTAAAATTCTACATGCATATCAGGGACGCAAACTCATCATGGATGGAAAAGTGACGAGGTGTATGTCATTTATTCCTGTGATGGCAAAGCTGAATTTCCAGGAGCCATTAGTCAAGTGATCCTCCAGAAATCTAGTTCTAATATGTTGTTTTTCTAAATGTTGAAAAGTGTCACACTGCTTAATTGTGAAAACTGATGTTATTGGCTCCAGCTAATCTTTGCATTGGTATCAACCAAAATATATACTGCATCCTTAGCAATTTTCTCAAACACATGCACACACAAGCAGCAGCCATGAAATACCTGAGAGGTTCAAACACCAAACAGAGATGCTGTTTGTGGTAAAAGTGTCTGAAGAGCCGCAAACAGTGAAATTTATCATCAGGATCTGCGTCATTCAGCTTCTTTAGAAATTCAAGCTCCTTCAGTCCCGTCTTCTGCCTGAAGACACAAACAAAACCATTGAATAAAAATGGCTCTCTCAGCCATGACTACAAAAGTTGTAAGTCATTTATAAGTGATTAGTTAATGATGAACTAATCAATTTCAAAACATTCACAAGCGATTACTAAGTGATATGCTAACAATTTATGTTTTGTTAATTAACTTACAAGTCATTTACAAGTAATTAATGATGAACTAATCATTTACAAAACATGACCATGCATTCATAGATGATTAATAAGTGATGTTAATATTTATGTTTTGTAGATTAAGCTATAAATCATTTACAAGTGATTAGATGAACTAATCATTTACAAGACATGACTATACATTCACAAATGATTAAGTAATATGCTAACGATTTACAAATCTGTCATAAGTTATCTTTAAAAAAACAGGATCATGAAATAATCAAACAGATCCTTAGTAAATGGTTAATAGTTACTAGTTGTTACTAGTTAATATATTATTAATCACTTATAAATCATTGAAATGTCAACATTGTACTATTATCTCAATAAACATTATAAATCATCGACAAAGCTTTCTGCATCCCCTAATCTAAAGTGTAAACTACTCGTCACTTGTAAATATGTTACACATCATTTGTAGATCTTTCTTACCTGTTGTAAACTACTCAGTTGTAAATGTTTTACAAATCTTCCGGTTACAGGTTGTTACACACAAACAACCTGTAACCGGAAGATTTGTAAAACATTTACAACTAAGTACTTTACACTTTAGATTAGGGGATGCAGAAAGGGTTGTAAATGCCTTGTATACTGCTACAGATCATTTGTAACAGGTAAGAAAGATCTACAAATGATGTGGTAACACATTTACAAGTGATGAATAGTTTACACTAGATTAGGGGATGCACAAAGCTTTGTAAATTATTTATTCATGTGTTTACACAACAGGTTTTGAATACTTTGTAGTGTGTACTGCAATGTAAGGACTGACTGGTGAGGGTGTAGACAGATGTCTTCTGACACACATGGAGTATTTTAACTCTGTGCACCTAATGTGATCTTCAGTGGAGGGTAAAACCGGTTCACATTATCACTAGATCCCACACACTCCACACAGAACACAAGTCTTTGCTGATGAGAAAAAGAGTTTAACACAACCCACTGGAATCCCCTGACTAAGTCATTTACATGTTTATTCACTTGACAGCAAATAAAGTAGTATTCTTAAAAAAAAAGTTTTAGCATAATTGCATTTTTGTGCTTTTTAACAGACCAGCTTACAACTTTAACGAAACATACAAAAATTATATACCGATCATTTACTAATGGTTCATGATTAACAAATGTTTATTGAGAAAATAGTACAATGTTGACATTTCAATGATTTATAAGTGATTAATAATATATTAACTAGTAACTTATTAACCATTTACTAAGGATCTGTTTGATTATTTCATGATATGCTATTTTTTTAAAGATAACTTACAACAGATTTGTAAATCGTTAGCATATTACTTAATCATTTGTGAACGTATAGTCATGTTTTGTAAATGATTAGTTCGTCATTATCTAATCACTTGTAAATGATTTATAACTTAATATACAAAACAAAAATATTAACATATCACTTTTTAATAATTTATGAACACATAGCCTTGTTTTGTAAATGATTACTCATCATTAACTAAACACTTATAAATGACTTACAACTGAACGTTATTATAAAGTGTTACCGATATGGTTGAACACTTCTAACATTTGGGTAAAATATAAAAGAGCGCAAAGGCAAAGTCACAGTGACAGCCATTGTTTAGATGAGTACTTACATAAGCTCATTGTTTCGGATGATCTTGACTGCCACCTCCTGGCCAGCCCGGGCAGTGTCTCTAGCTCTGACTACATTACTGAACACACCCTGTCCAGTGTACCCATACACATCATACCGCTTGTCCAGTATCTCACCGATGTTCACACCTAAAAGGAGGTGTTTTTAATTATTCATTTCTGCATTTAAAATGCACTGCCTTTAGGAAAGAAGCAAAACTTTGGATTTAAATAAGGCTTACGGTAGTATCCTTCTGCATCAGTCCAGTTATCCCTGAGATTGGGGTTCTCCTTAAAATCTTTACCAATACCCGCAGCCCTCAGTCTGGCACTCTGTAATGGGAGTGACAAAGCAGTCAGATCTCTCAAAATAACCAACTGGTTTAATTTTAAAGCTGCAGAAAGGCCAAATAAGCTTACATCAAAATCTGCAGCAAACATGTCATCTGACTCCGTGAACATGTCGGGTGCTGAGGGCTTCTTTGGGTTGGGTCCTGCATAAAAGACAAGAGTCAATCAATAGATTACAGAATGTTTGATGTGTCTTTATAAGAAAAAGACCATCCAGTTGTAACACATTAAAATTGCCCCACATTCCCTGAAAACTGTTCAAGCAAGAACCCTGCTAATAACCCAACTTATGCCAGAGTATAATACCTTCTTTCTCCTGAGCGATGAGGTTGTGCTTGGCCTTGATGCTGGCCTCAAAAGTGTTTACATTCTCCCGCTCATATTCCTTTACATCAGCTGCTACTCGTTCCAGGATGTCATCAGGGGAAGGTGAACGACTGCGGGTGCTGCTCTGAGGACTGCTGGGCTCTGATGCCATGGAGCCCATATTGCTGTCCTCATTTACCGCTTTATATTTCTATATCAATACAGAACAGAGTCTCATGGATGTATAATCTGATCATGTTCTCTTAAATGGAAGTAAGTTACAGTCTTTCAGAAAAATTTGCTATATTGTGTTACCTGGACAATGGCAAGTCGCTGTTGTCGTCGCTGCTCAATCAGAGCCTCTTCATCCTCCTCTTCTGCATCAAAGTCCTCCATCCTAAACATTCATTAAGGTGAGTTTAAAAAAACTCAATCACTTCTATGACAAGATTATTGCCGTTAAATGCAGCTATATTCTCAAATAGGTGTTACAATACAAATATCAGTCAAATAACTTTATTTCTACAGAAAAATATATTTTGCCATTAAACATGCACTAAAAACTCTTACAGTCCTCAAACTTTTGAACGTTTATACTATCATAAAATTCACTTATGCTCGACAAAGCTTAACTGCTGTAAAAAAAAACAGCCAAATTCTGACAATAACATACACACTGTTTTCCATTAAAACAGTAATGTACTGTAGAAAATGCATTCTGGGCAATTTTCTGCACAGTAAGCAAATGCCGTTAATTCACAGCCCATTTTCAACACGAATGTTTGTACTGTAGTACATAATGCATTGGGTTCCAGTCCATTTGAAGAAATAGCACAATGGCAGTGAATGGGTGTTTCACGGGAGTTTGAGTACAAGTCTTTGCCTGTCCATGTTCGTGGCACTTATGACATGAATGTGTGGAAAAAAACAAGAAAGAAAATTGAAATCACTCATACAGTGAGTGTTTATAAGTGAATGATGTTTTAAAGGAAGAGGGTAAAATCCTGTCAATTCACTGTAATACATAGCCTATTTGGCTATGTACAGTGTGGGAAAAAAATTATTTGATTTTGTACGTTTTCCCCCTGACAAAGAAATGATCAGTCTATAACTTTAATGGTAGGTTTATTTGAACAGTGAGAGACAGAACAACAAAAAAAAAATTCTGAAAAACGCATTTCAAAAAAGTTATAAATTGATTTGCATTTTAATGAGTCAAATAAGTATTTGACCCCTTTGCAAAACATGACTTAGTACTTGGTGGCAAAACCCTTGTTGGCAATCACAGAGGTCAGACGTTTCTTGTAGTTGGCCACCAGGTTTGCACACATCTCAGGAGGGATTTTGTCCCACTCCTCTTTGCAGATCCTCTCCAAATCATTAAGGTTTCGAGGCTGACGTTTGGCAACTCGAACCTTCAGCTCCCTCCACAGATTTTCTATGGGGTTAAGGTCTGGAGACTGGCTAGGCCACTCCAGGACCTTAATGTGCTTCTTCTTGAGCCACTGCTTTGTTGCCTTGGCCATGTGTTTTGGGTCATTGCCATGCTGGAATACCCATCCACGACCCATTTTTAATGCCCTGGCTTGCTTCAATGGCCTGGTCCTGACGGTACATGGCCCCATCCATCGTCCCTTTGATGCGGTGCAGTTGTCCTGTCCCCTTAGCAGAAAAACACACCCAAAGCATAATGTTTCCACCTCCACGTTTGACAGTGGGGATGGTGTTCTTGGGGTCATAGGCAGCATTCCTCCTCCTCCAAACACGGCGAGTTGAGGCCAAAGAGCTAGATTTTGATCTCATCTGACCATAACACTTTCACCCAGTTCTCCTCTGAATCACTGGCAAACTTCAGACGGGCCTGTACATGTGCTTTCTTGAGCAGGGGGACCTTGTGGGCGCTACAGGATTTCAGTCCTTCACGGCGTAGTGTGTTACCAATTGTTTTCTTGGTGACTATGGTCCCAGCTGCCTTGAGATCATTGACAAGATCCTCCCGTGTAGTTCTGGGCTGATTCCTCACTGTTCTCATGATCATTGAAACTCCACGAGGTGAGATCTTGCATGGAGCCCCAGTCCAAGGGAGATTGACAGTTATTTTGTGTTTCTTCCATTTGCGAATAATTGCACCAACTGTTGTCACCTTCTCACCAAGCTGCTTGGCAATGGTCTTGTAGCCCATTCCAGCCTTGTGTAGGTCTACAATCTTGTCCCTGACATCCTTGGACAGCTCTTTGGTCTTGGCCATGGTGGAGAGTTTGGAATCTGATTGATTGATTGCTTCTGTGGACAGGTTGTCTTTTATACAGGTAACAAGCTGAGATTAGGAGCACTCCCTTTAAGAGAGTGCTCCTAATCTCAGCTCGTTACCTGTATAAAAGACACCTGGGAGCCAGAAATCTTGCTGATTGATAGGGGATCAAATACTTTTGACTCATTAAAATGTAAATCAATTTATAACTTTTTTGAAATTCGTTTTTCTGGATTTTTTCGTTATTATGTCTCTCACTGTTCAAATAAACCTACCATTAAAATTGTAGACTGATCAGGGACTATGGATGAAAAATAGTCTTTGGCTAATTCTGGTACATTTACAGGAATGTTTCATTAATGTACAATGTCCGTCAACTAAATAAATAAAATAATTTCTTTGTCAGTGGGCAAACGTACAAAATCAGCAGGGGATCAAATAATTTTTTTCCCCACTGTATCATGTATATATTATGCATACGTATTTGGCTATCTCAACTTTGTGTGTTTCTTGGTGGCACTCATCCTGATGGTTTTGGCCATATATAGTGCTCTTTGTTAGGAGAAAAATAAAATAAAATAAAAATAACTGATCATATATGTTCTTAACTTTTATTAAATATTAAGCCTTTAAAATGCTTTTTTTTTTTAATTGTATGAGCTTTATTTTAATCGTTTGCTGCACTTTTTCTTACATATTCACGTTTTTATACCTGCTTACTTTTGTCCATTTTGGGGTGTTCCTGCTTATAAATGTTCACCTTTTAATTAGCCTATTACTGTTGCCTGTGTTTTACTGTAGTAATTCATGGTGATTTTTTTTTAATTTACAACATACTGTTCCCTTTCTCACTCAGTGCTGTGTTGCCAAAATGTCCCAAATTGGGTTGCTTTGAAAGCATAATTTCTTAGAGTGGTAAACTGAAATTGAAATCACAAAAACGTACTGCATGTTATAGTAAATGGCAATAGTAATTTCACAATATTAATCTCATAGAATTACAGAACATTAGTGGCATATCTGCTGCCAGTATTTTACAATAAATAGAAAATACTCAATTTTCACAGTAATTCACCATAAAGAAACAGGACAGTATGAAAGCTGTAGAAGTAGATTGCCTGTTTTGGACTTGGTCTAGTCTCTTGGCCTTTCGATTTGTAATACTGATGTTTATAATTACTGTTTGACTGATCATATGCCTGTTATTTTTAATGTTTTAAATGCCATGCAAACCAGTAGTGCCTCAGCCATCCAATGCTGCTGAATTTTCTGATGTATCTGTTCCTCAATTATGATTTGATTGTGTTCCCACCTGCTTCTGTGGGCCCAGATGAGCTGTTGATATTGTTTAATTCTGTTTGTTTAAATATTTTGGATTTGGTTGCTCCATACAAAGTTAGGAAACTTAAGCTCAATTCAGCACCAAGGCTCAACAACCATATTCGATCTGTTAGGCAAGAATGCAGGAAGGCAGAACGGAAATGGAAGAATGATTCAGGTTTCTTTTCAAATTATGAGGCTACTTTTTTTGGGTATCAGTCTGCTGTGAGAACTTCTAGGACAAACTTTTATTCTAATATTATTGCACAGAAATGTAATGCCCCTACAATTTTTTTCAGCAATTAACAGATCACTTAATTTGGCCGTAGGCTCTGGTTTGAATGCCTTCTTAGAAACTTGAACTTGAAATGATTCATAAATATTTTGTGGAAAAATTTAGGTGATTAAATCTAGTTTCCCAACACCAATTGTTGAGTCTGTGTTGACATCAGGTTGTGTTAGGAGTTTTGACCAGTTTGAACAGGTATCATTGGCAAGTTAAGGACAAGGGCAGGATTTACTTCTTATTGTAAAATAGGCAAAATAATTTTTTCGGCCCCCTTCTCTATTATTGTAGTAATCATCATTTTATTTTAAAGCTAGTAATGAAGGCTTTAGTTATTACACACACAGAGAGAGAGAGAGAGAGAGAGAGAAAAAAAAAAGAACGAGAGAGACAAGCATGTTTGAATTACCTGAATCTTTTTGTCTCTAACAGTGCTTTGCAGCAGCGCTACCCATAGCAATTATGCAAGTTTAACTTCTTCAAAATCAGCAGTGTTACAACCCCCATGCTGAGAAATGTCATGCTTTTCAGTTGCAAAACGTCTTTACTGATAAAGTTGCGTGGGCAGCGCAGAAGTGTTAATGTGTGCGCATTTGATCCACATGTATGCAAGACTGCGAGTCTATACTGTATGCATGTGTGTTTGTTTGTATGAGAGAGAGTTAGAGAAAGATTTAATTTGTATTAGGGCTGGGTGATAATTATCGCGATATAATGTTCTTCGATAAAACGATATGAAGAGTTCCATAAATGTTTGATATAATGTTTATCTGCAAAAAGCGGAATGAAACAGCGTGACTCAATTGAATCCGCCACACGGACCGTTCATCCGCTCGGATCAAAGTCAAACTGCCGCGCAGCGCGAGCTCACTAGAGCAGATGCGTTTACTCGCTGATGAGACGGTCACGCGAGCACTAAACAGCACTGTGAGATCCAGTGTGAAGCACTTGCATTCAGCGGTGAACACAATGACTGTGATTTAAACTAGTTTAAAGCCAAACAGGAGAAATGCTGTGTGCAACAAAACAGTCAGAAGGCTTTTCAATCTACACATCGCCATCATTTACCATGGATTTACTGTAGTAACACTCACTGCACCATGGTATTGTGGCAGAAATGTGGGATATTCACATTGAATTTTATTACAGGAGTAATGGTATATAATTATAGTGTATGTATTTGTGATTAAGCTATAGCATGTGTGCATTTATACTGAATGTTTTTAGACTACTGTTTTTCATACAAATAGGCTACCTAAAAACCATATAGTTATATTTTTACCATGGTATTGAGGTGTTATATGAGTGGTTTTAACTGCGTTTATCATGATTTAAATGTATGCTACTTAGGGATGTAACGATTACCGGTTTGACGGAAAATCATGATAAAATTCCCCACGGTTAGTATTACCGTTTCATATTTTAATGATCATCAAAACCGTATTCGATTACCGCGATTTGAACAACTCACGATAAATAGGCTACTGTCATAAAGCACAGTTTTAAGTAACAGTCTCATGTACGCACAGCAGCAGAGTGGTTTTGTTTTGAGAGAAAATAGGGCGGAAAAGCTGGGAGGTTTTAAAAGAGTGCTGAGGGAATTTTACAAATGAATATGAATGAATGAATTATATGAATGTACCTCTGAAGGTTCTGACTGTCTTCAGAAACGATTCAATGGCATTTTGTTTTCATCTTCGCTCCATGTAATACCTAAAGGAAGTGTTCTTAATCGCAACGCTGCTTTGTCCACGGAGATTACGGGAAACAGCTGTTATTCAGCTTTTCCATCAGCGCCACCTGCTGTCAGAGAGTGGATTTACAGAGACTTATATTTACATTCAGCCTGTGTGCAGTTTCTGTCTGGCCAAAAACAGACCGAATTTGCATGCCCTGCTGTAAATTTTGACCAGTTGATGAAAAACAAGCTTATGTGGATTCTACACATTTAAACAATTCAGATAAGTTATGTACAATTATTTATGGAGCAGATAAAATAAATATAATCATTTATTAATCAATTATCATTTTGACTTCACTTTTCTTTATTTAAAGGCTGAAATGAAACGTTTCAAAGCTTTATTTGAACATTTACATTATTTGAACATGCTATTAAACTGTTGTTAGTCAAGTTGTCATTTAAAATCTGAACATCATTGGTAATGCTATTATTTTAGTGATTATGCAAACAAAAAGTGATTTTATTTGTTGTCTGTTGATTTTTAAATATAAAACTTGGTGAAGTGATTTATGTGTCGGTACATTTTGAACATTTCCAGCACATTTTAACAATACCGTGATAATACTGATAACCGTGATAATTTGTCACTATAATTGTGATAAGAAATTTTCATACCGTTACATCCCTAATGCTACTATGGGAGACCAATGCTTAATTAAAAAAAAAAAAAAAAACCTTGGTCAGAATAAATTTAACCATATAAAACTGAGGCTGCTACAATTTTTACAGATGTTACTGATTTAAAAAAAAAATTAAAATTTACCTCTGCATCCTAACTCAAGCTACTATCAAATGTGCATTTCTAAGAGACAAAAAATATTGATATTATTATTAATAATATTATCAGGCAACCCAAACCTGTTTCTTGATTTGAAACAATAATCACTCATTAGAACATGCAGAAACTAAGAAATTAATTTTTCTAGTTAGATATTTATTTTAAGGAAAATTAATGGTCTGGTTTCTACAACTTTCACTTTGGAGCAAAATTCTGGCTTTAAACTTGAAAGAAATAAAGATTTGACACTTATTGTGATAATTATCGATATCGACTGATATGAAAAAAATTATCGTGAATTTTTTTGGCCATATCGCCCAGCCCTAATTTGTATATATTTGAATGTAATTTCATTGGGAAAATGTGGAAATAGTTTGTCATGCGTTTCATATTGTTTGTTATATTTATTTTCTTGATAAATGTCTTTTTAAGTTTTGGTTATTTTGCTGTTGTAGGTACCTGTAAAATAAATAATAAATAAATAATAGTTAAATAGGCGAGAAGAGGCTTGGTCGACCAAAATTTTATTAGTCGCAGAAAAAAAAAAACAAAAAAAAAAACAAATCCTCGCAGGCCATCATGGACAGATCGTTAATGGCTGGTCTTTGTGGTAATCCAGTATATCGGGAAGGACATCCAAACGCTCGCCTATCATTCAGTCGACCTCAAATATGGCTTATCATCTGAAATATGTTAGTAGCAGCAACTTTACATGGCCGCTCAATCTAATGTTAACCTAGAAAAATGTGCACTATTCAAGTGTCTGTGCTGAGTGTGGAAGGTGAACAGTAGCGCGCTCACTGCATGAACGATGGAGGCGCCTTGTATACTTGCCTTACAGACATGAAAAATATATCTAAAGAGAGTGAAATGTCTACTTTCAAATGAACCAATTCAAATGGAAAACAAGTATTCTCAGATTATGTAATCCGTATGAAACGTGCATGGCACATCCAATACTGTGGAGATGATGAGTCAGTGTCGCTGACTTCATCTCTTAAAGAGAAAACAAAGAAAGCACTAGTTTATCAATACATTCTTAAAATGTTAATGCAGCAAAGCCTATATATTTTGACATGAATATGCTTTTTGTTTGCTTTCGGTCCAGTCCCATGGTCAGTCAAATCAATTTCTCTTGATGAAAATGTCCAGGAAACACTGTAACCATGTAGCCACAAGCTTTCTTCACATTTGCATGTACACATATGTGATCATGCAAAAGCAGTCAGCTTTCAGACTAGGGGTGGGACAATAAATCGATATGGCGATATATCGTGATTCTTCTCAGTGCGATACAATAATCGATATCTGGCACCAAATATCAATATTTTAATTAATATAATAAGGTGCTCTAAATAGATTTCCCTGTTCACAGTATCTAAAAATGCGTGGAAATTGTGGCCGCGCCATTTCCAGCTTCTATCCAAGAGCGCTCTGAGCAACCATGAACCGCGTTCTCTATGAAGATGGGGAAGCACGAGGAACCGAAGGATAAACAGATTTCCAGCCACTGTATTAGCTTTACTGCTATATGCTTATGGAGATGAAAACTAGCTGCCCCAGAACAGCTATCAGCGTGGACCATAGGCACCGATCACGTTATTATTGCAGAGCGCATATTCAGTCCATGAGTAGCCTCTCCGCTCAGAACAGGTGTGAGAGAGAGCGCCGCCGGTGCGTCCAGTTTTATGTGAACAACACTGGATGCTCTCCCTCTCTCTCAGATATTACAAGTGTGTGTTACGCAGTGTGAACAGTGGGCATCGACCGGCAGAAACATAAATCTGCACCTATGTCATGGAGGGCGAAACAAAACCTCGTCAGAGACGTAATGCGGCGCAGAAGTGTGCAGTGTGTGTGCTTGCCGCGCGTCTACATTTGAAATAACGAACCTGAGCGCGCCAAAGATGTGAACGGCTATTTCTTCGTGTGGGGCTCCGTTTTTATAATGAAAGATGAAAAGTTGAGAAAGCACTCAAATGCATTTTCATCTTGGGTTATATTATCTCGATCTATCTAGTTTTTTTTCTATTTTGATAAGCAGTTAAATGTGTTTATTTACAGAAAGAAAAGTGTGGCTTTTAATAAGTCCAAGAGGCAAGACTGTATTTATTCACACTCAACATGGCCCAAGGTAGTTTACAGGATTTTTGCTGTCTTCAACAGTTTGGACTTGAATAAAGAAAGAAAACTTGCACTTAACCTTTTCACAGGCATTTTGTTTAGAGATATCGTGATGTATCATTATAAGATTTTCTAGAAATATATCGATTATCGCAGAATCGTCACATTATCGTTATCGTGAGCCATGTATCGTGATTGTATCGTATCGTGAGCTACCCTGCGATTCCCACCCCTATTTCAGACAGTGAGTTGGTTCTCAGCATCACCATCAGTCCATTTTTTTTTTTTTTTTTTTTTTTTTTTTTAATTACTATTGAGTCAACAGATTCAAACTTTTTTGACATCACTATTCATATGCAACCACAGTAGGGATGCAACGATTATAGAATGTTTTCAATTTGCACATTCTTTACCTACATTTCTTTTGGACCTGAGGCAGAAAACTGGAAACATGGTGAAAAAAAAAAAAAAATGTTATGAATAATACTATAAAAGGGATAATAGATAATGTTAATGAAGTATCATTAATATAAGACTTTATTTATCCCACAGGGGAAACTATTAATAATGAGGCGAATAAACTGAACTATTATTGTAATCAAGTCTCATCCATACGCATACATTTTAAAAGAATTCATATGATTTTAAATGTGGCCTGAGAAAATCATGTCTATTATTTTGGTTTGTGAGATCGGAGATCGCGCTGCGCACACAGGAGGACACAAATTGTTGTGAACGCTGCCCTGCGACTTTTAAAAATAGCTTAGATACTGAATCGCTACATTATATTCATCTGCAATGAGAGGGTAAAATCAATGTTTAAGTAACTAAACTCACATGTTTGTAGAGAGACGCAGGTTCACACATGCACCGATCCCTCTCTCTCGAACAATTAATTAGGATAATTCAAATAAATGTGATCTTACCACACTATTTCATCTGTCTATTTATCAACTATTCAATCACCAACTATTTCATCAGTCAGAATGCTGAGCTAAGCCGTAGCTTCGCGTCAGTATTGCCTTCACGTGGTGCATTAAAATAGTTTAAAGCCATGTATTCGCTCTTTAGCAGCAGTTTTTATGGCAATATTTAAATGAGACTCTGGTCATTCTTGGTGTACCCGAAATGCTCCAACACTATCAACTTCAGTCATTTCTCTGGTGGAAATAAAGGATCACCGTTTGGTTCCTCTGCCATAGTTAATCTAGTGTGTGTAGTAGCCTCCGTGTCTCTGATAAGCACAGCATTTTAAGCTGGTGCACCACTAGTGTAACTTTGTTTTCGTTTTGCGCAAGTTGGAACTGTTCCGTTCTGTGCAACAGAAATACTCGGTGTAGCAGAGCCTTTACTATTATTTAACCGTGACGTTTTAAAGCGCGGTTAATCGCTGCATCCCTAAACCACAGTAGGTTCAAGCCTTGAAAATAGCACTATTACTCACACTTCTTCAGAGGAGTCTTGGTCTGCTTTCATACCCTCTGACAGACTGCCTTTGAACTTGTCTTCATCCCGACTTCGCCGCCTCCTCCTCTCACGCTCTCTGGAGGTGGATCGCCGTGGTCTGGAGCGGCCAAACCGGTCCCTTTCAGCAGACCTGCCAAAACAGAACAGTTCATTACACAAATAACTAACAGCACTAACACTGAACTGAGATTCAGTGACAAACACTACAATTCATAAGTGACGCTCATAATGACTGTTTAAAATAGGAATTTTGACCAATTAATGCCATCAGTTAAATGGCTTAAAATGCCTTTTTTATTTTTTTATTTATTTTTTTTAGGTTTGCTGCATGATTAAAGAAAAATATGCTATTTATATTTAAATTACAGGGCATGTAGGCACATGTCTACAGATATATTTCGAGTAAGCACCTGCTCCACTTTCACTTAGTTAACTTAATTGGTTATTGCAACAATGGCAAAGTGGCAAAATTGGATAAATGGTTATCAGAGGGTGAATCCATGAGTGAAGGTATTCAAACTCTAAATGGATTATAGCCTAGAAAATGTGTAAAGTGCGCTACCCTCATTAAAAAAAAAAAAAAAAAAAAAAAAGTCATTCATCTTAGTTCACTGCGATCTCAAAGTTCCGTTAAAGCAGCTCTACACTGCATCTCTTTCTTAGATCATGTCTACGTTTTTTTTTTTTTTTCTCTAACGAGAGGATTCTTGAGCATGCAGAACTCAGCAGCACTGAACAAAACTACCGCGTTTTGAGCAGTGAGTGGATTATAATTTAACCACCACTGATTAGCAATTATGTTCATTTATACTACGGGGCCGTTGAATGTTTGAATCTGATTGGCTGATGAACGTTCTAAGGTGTGCAATTACTTTCAGGGAAACGCACGGCGAACGTAGTTCCAGGCACCGCATTACACGTAAATATCACTACGCCTAATGATTTGCGTTATTTCAAAGGTCCTTACAGCCTAAAACAGGAAAAGAACCAAAGGACACTGGCCAAACAAATAAATATAGTAATCAAAAGGATAAAAACGACAGATCATATCCATGTTTTTGCCACAAAATTACGTTTTATTATGTACAGAAAGCACATACTCTATCAGCTCCCGCTCTCTCTCCCTCACAGACAGTTTGCACACACGTTAACATAAGTGCTAATGTTGTTAGCGCTACTCTGACGATTTTATCAGTAACATAGTTTAACTACATGACTTCTCACAAGCAAGGTAACAACAAGGCGCTGTTTGTGAAGAAAATGAAGTAAGTTTCACTATAACTAGAGACATTGCTGCCGGACACTTTTGAGAGACGCACAGACTCACAGAGGTAATCTCTCTCTCTCTCTCTCTCTCTCTCTCTCATAACTTAGTTGTTAACTGTATTAACTGCATTAGTCTGCTATAATCAACGGCTCAAGCCTCCGTTACGGTTTAAAATGACGTTTTGGAATTAGCAAGGGAGGCGTTGGATGAGATGCGGAAGAAATAATCCTACTCACAATAGCGATTTAAGTAGAAAAACCAGACGAAAGCCTGGAAATATATAATCTGATCAATGTCTTGAGGTGTGGCAACCGTAGTATAAGCGGAATAATTGACTTCGGTCCGTTGAATTATTAGAAAAATAATGCACACCCGAGGTGTAACGGCCACTCCGCTTCGCGTCACCACCTCGGGTGTGCATTATTTTACTAATAATTCAACGGCCCGTCGTCAATTATTCCTTACGTAATCAACAGGTATGTCTGTGACTGGCTACAATGCTAAATGCTGCAAAAACCAGTGTTTTCTACAACGGGTCTAACTGGACATGTTGTGCACTGAGATAGGTCTGATATTTATGTTTATGTCTGACGAAAAAAACAAGATAGTGAGTGAAAAATATTTAGTGTATTCCTATTTATTTAAACTTTTTAAATTTAGATTTTGTTTTTCTCTGTTCTCAGAAGTGCTGCAGGTGCACGACAATTTGACAATGGATGAATACAGGTTCTGTTGTTGCAGGTAGTTGTTCTGCATGCTGCCCCTGCACGTTAAAATAAACCCATGAAAAATATTTGTTTCTATTTTTAGAAAAATAGGTTAGCGGTTAATGTTTGGATAACAAGGGTAAAATTAACCGAAATGAGCATCCATAGTTCATAGCAGTATTCCTCACTGTTTCTCACCTCCGTCTCAAGGGCGATCGACTCCGTCTTCTGGGTGAGGAGCGAGACTGTCGCCGTGGTGATACAGACCTACGTCTGAGTGGTGAGCGGCTCACTCTGCGCCGTGCTGGACTTGTTTCCCGTGATCTCCCTGCTCCATCCACACGAGGACGCTTCCTAAGAGACATGAAGCATTTGCCAGATAAATTATTTCATCCTAGGGCATGTTTGTAACCAACAGTTATAAGCTTACGTATAAAACAACAATTCACCTTAAATAGTCCAATCTTACAGTCTACTATTCTGAAGCTAGGCACTTTATCACAGGAAACCTGTTGCACTCAGGTATATTAAGCACCACCTGTCATTATAAATGCACTGCAACCTATTAAGATGATAACTTACAAGTAATTAAAAAAAAGGCAAGACAAGCATATGACCCTACAATCTCAGAATTGTAATTTAGGACCAGGCTTTTTCAAGACATTATAGACCAAGCAATATAAAGCAAATGTTAGGTTAATTCAATGGCACAATCAGGGCAATTCCCATTGAGCGGGTAGTTCTTTAACTTGATATCTAAAAACAGCTCTGATCCTCTCAGTGTCACTCCAGCCAACAAAAATGAAAATCCCTAGAGCTAAACAAAAATCTCTGATCTCTGACTGTATGTTTGCAACCACCCCGTTCAGTCAAGAGGAGAACTATGAAACTATGAATATATAACTGTCACCTTCTAGCCTTTTCAAATGACTTCACTGCAACCACTCGAACTATGCTCTGCTGTATCCAGTTGACCTGTGTCATATTCTTGTGTATGTTTAGTTTCTTTATTCTTTATACAAACAGTGCAATAATATAACACTAACAAAAACCCCCCACTACATTAGGATTATAGAATCAAGAAGTTCTCAAATATTAATCATATTCAATATAAATCATTTAACAAAAAAATGTTTATCATCAAGTTAATTTTAATATTGACTCATTTTCAAAGTATTTTAATAGTATTTGCACTTTCTAATTTCATAATTCCATAAAAATATAAATGTAACTGCTATGTGTGTATCTTTTATTATATTTATGTCTTTAAATAGTATAATGTATGTATGTATTTATGTATGTATCTATCTATCTATCAATCCATGCATCAAAAAAAATCCATATTAGTCAATCTTTAATCATAATTTTTTGCTTCACTCTGTTTTCTTTCAAGAAAGCGTGTGCCACTAGTGTCACCAAAAATAACCTCAATAATGTCTGTTTACAAACAAATTTCCCAAACACTTATCTGCTACTAGCTAACCAAAAAATTGCCCCGCCTCAAACTCACATTACTGATCGCCTTGTTGCCATGTCAAACTAGTTGGGATGTTTAAAGGCTGTGGTGTCCAAACTTGTTCCTGGAGGGCCACTGTCCTGCAGTTTTGCTCCAACCCTAATTAAACTTACCTGAACCAGCCAATCAAGGTCTTCAGACTCACTAGAAACTTCCAGACAAGTGTGTCGGAGCTGGGTAAAGCTAAACTCCAGGAGCACCCCTCCTTAAAGGGATAGTTCACCCAAAAATGAAAATTCTGTTATCAGTTTTACCCTCATGTTGTTCCAAACCTGTATGACTGACTTTTTTCTGTGGAACATAAAAGATGCTCCAAATAAAACTGGACCCTACAGACTTGTATGGACGTTATTCAAAATATCTTCTTTTGTATGCCACAGAAGACAGTCATACAGGTTTGGAACAACATGAGGGTAAATAAATGATGACAAAATGTTAATTTTAAATCTTTAACGGTGTGCTGATGTGTACCTGGAGGGGGAATCTCTCCGGCGCTCATTTGAGCGACTTTGTCCTCTCCTGACTGGTGACCTGTTTCTAGACGGCGAGTGGCTCAGTTTGGAACTCCGGTCTGCAGAACCCGATGGGGGCTGGTTGGGCTGGCGGTCCCTATGGCGAGGGGAGGAACTGCGTCGACGTTGAGGGCTAAGAGCTCGACGTTGATGAGGAGACCGATTTTCTTTCCCAGATGAGGTGTCTTTGGATGGAGACTTTCCAGGCCTCTTTTCTCTGTCTGTCTCCGAGCGACCCAGCCGGGCATCTTTAGAGTGAGATCGTCTATCTCGTGACCGGCTCTTGCGTCCTCGTGAGTTTGATCTCTGTGCGACTTGTTCCCGCTTCGCATCTATATGGGGAGAAGAACGCCGATCAGAACGTCCCTTCTGGTCTGACTTTCTCTCCACAGAGCGTCTTCTTGTAGATGGGGACTGAGATTTCCTTAAACACTCCCTGGATTTGTCCCTGCTCCGGGAGCGTTTTTTCTCTTTGGACTTGCTACGCTCCTTAACAGTCTCTTTCACAATTTTGGTCATTCGTTCAAGCTTAGCATCCCTACCAACTCGAGAGAGAGAGCGGCTGCGCCGTTTAACGCTTAGTTTGCTGGTGTCCGTTGAGTCCCGTTTGGATCTAACCCCCCTGCTTATCTGGTCCCTAGGTGAGCGGGTTCTGCCCCCACTGGTTCTTTGCCGTTGCTCCCCATTACGTGCCCTCTGTTCCTCTCCATCCTCTTCTGAGCCAGAATTGTAACCTTGTAGAATCAGGCCCATTCCTGACCGAACCTTCCCCTCCATCAGCTGGCTGTCCAGCTCAGCTTTAATCAGTGCTCTTTGTTTCTCCAGGTCTTCAAGAAGCGCCTTGTCATCCAGGGTTGCACTGCCCAGTGATGGAGAGCCATCCTCAGCCCTCCTGTTGATGGCCCCAGATGGTGAGGTGGATGGCTCCTCTTTGCGCCTGTGCTTCCTATGTTTGTGTCTATGTTTCCGTTTGCGGTCCTTATCTTCCTCAGACGCATGTTTGTGTTTTTTGTGCTTGCTACGGTGCTTGTGTTTCTTTTTCTTGTGTTTGCTGCCACTGCTGTGATGTTTGGAACCGCTGTCCTGCTTCTCTCCATTCACCACCGCTTCTTCCTCACCCTCCTCTTCATCCTCTCCAGACATGTCACCGTTTTCATCCTCATTCCCACTCTTCTCTGGACTCTCTAAATCCTCTGGCCTGTCAGGATAAATGACACAAGCACATTAACAATCAGAACCAGTAAAACTTAATGTAAAAAGAAACAAGGGTCACATTTCAGGTTTTTTTTCTCATCACAGATATTTTAAACTTTTTTTTTTCGTTTTGCGCTTATTTAGGCACCAAATAACATGCAGAGGTTTTATGTTTTGTCAAGACAACACGGTGTTCTTCACAAGGACACTAACCATACAACTCACCAACAAATTTATCTAGGTAGGTATGTTAATGTGCTTACGGATTATGGTAACTAATTAGATTACTTTTATGATCTAATCGACATAGGAATTTTGCAATTTTGGATAAATAAACTAACTGAGCGTGTTGGTCATGTCACAAGAAGAGTAATGGATACTTTACTAAAGAAGCTAACCAAATAAAATGTTAATCACACAGGGTGTGGTATGCTACAGCTCAAATATTTTAAAACTAAAGAGTTCACAAAACCAACGAAAATCACCTCTAACAAATGAATCTTGACAACTGGCTCCTTGTATAAGAATATTTAGCATTAGCACGCTAACACTAGCCGAACAGAAAAATAGATAGCAAAATCTTTATAGTTAACTATGAGAACAACATAACCCTGACCGAATCTGTTCCCTTTCCCTAAAACATCCCCATCCAAGCTCTTAAATGCGTTGTTGATGGGGCCATACAACGCACGTGCTCATACCCGTTATTAAGTCTCTTGCTCGGTAAATCCATTTCCACATCGGCCATTTTGTTCCAGCAGCAGCCCGCTGTATTCCTCTTCTTCTTCTTCTTCTTCCTTGAACTTATTGGCGGGTCGCTATCTTAATAGAGCATTACCGCCATCTACTGTGGGAACTGAACCAGAGACTCAGATCTCCAGGCAATCAAGGTTCGTGCCTTCAATGTTGCTGCGTGTTCAGCTCCTCTTCTTCTTCTTCTTCAGTGAGTTTTATTGGCAGCTTGCAATCTTTGTGCATTACCGCCATCTACTGGATTGAGGTGTGATCACTTTGGGAAGTCATAAATAAATGTATATATATATATTTAAAAAAAAAAAAGAGGAGATCAGAGCCCAAGCTTCAGCTAGCGCTGCGTGTTCAGTTCAGTTCTTTGTTACCCTCTTAAATATCTCTCTCTCTTCAGAGTATTGCCTACATGTCAGAAGTACATGCTTCACGGTTTCTGTTTCCGTACAATATGGGCACATTCCTGTCTCATGTTTCCCTATTGTGTGTAAGCCGCTGTTCAGTCCTGTATGTCCTAACCTTAGCCTGGTGAACCAGGTTTCCTCCTGTCGTGAAAGTGAGCTGATCATTTTAACTGGTACATTCCGTTGAATACTATATAAATGCCTACCTTTTTCCCCCTTATGTTCAGCTCCTCCATCTCATAGACATAATAAATACCTAGACGCCTCATTGGCCGCTCGACCGCACGTCAACGGCGCCGCCATATTGGAGCGGGCAACCCTCCATAACTCTCTACTTGTTCTGCTTTAAGTGCTTCTTTTGCCAACTCGTCTGCCCTCTCATTGCCCTCAATACCTGTGTGTGCTGGAACCCAAGTGAACTGTAATATTAACTTCTGTTGAGTTAGCCTGAAAAGCATCTGATGAACTTCATCTAAAAGATCCTGTCTGCATGCAGATTTCCCAGTCTGGATGCTAGTAAGGGAAGACATAGAGTCCGAACAGATAACAGATTTATATGGCTTCACTTCTTCTACCCACTGTAGTGCCATTATGATGGCCATCATCTCTGCAGAGAAGATTGATAGGTGGTTTGAGGTTCTTTTTTGTATTATAACTTTATATTTAGGAATGTATACAGCCACCCCCGTTTTACCTGCTGGTTCTTTGGATGCATCTGTAAATATTTGCACTGTGTCATTATACATTGCTTCTAGATACTGCTGTACACTTTGATACAGTCCTGTCTTGACTATATTTTTAGCTTCTAGGTTAACTACAGGATAGCAGAAAAACCAAGGTGGAATTGTGCTCAAATTAACATTTTTGCTGCAAGGGATAGTACTGATTCCCATGTCATCTGCCTCTTTATTGCTGTTCCATCCAAAACTACTGTTCACAATGCGACCATATTCCCAGCATTCTTCTAACACCAGTTTTGTAGGATGTGTAGTTTCATGCCCTTGTAAGTTTACCCAATATGCTAGAGAAAGTTTTAACCTCCTAAGATTTAAAGGCATCTCCCCTACTTCTACCTGCAGCGCTGGGATAGGTGAAGTTCGGAAGCCTCGCTGACACTGCGAAGACTCATCAACATAAAGATCTACAACATCCGGCTTAGATGATGACAAAATAAAAGTCCTTAATATTAAATATTAAAGTATAATTTTTTTACAAAGAAAACTGTGTAGTCGAAAACGGGTGACATTACAGTATATAGTGAAATTACATGTAAATTAAACAAGAGTAATTATAATAATATGATGATGAGAAAGAGCAATAATAAATTGTGCTGGAGACAGACCAGAATCGGATTGCTCACTGTATCCCATATTGTGACTGCAGTATTGTATAAAACATTTAATCCTCATACTTTAGTAAAAGGTACAATAAAGTATCTCATTAGGGGGGAAAAAACACTTAATTAACAGTATTAACACAACCAACATTAAAACTTTTATAAATAATATGGGACAGTTGATTCTATCAATGGCAGTATAGCCGAGTTTTGGGTTGGGGAGTCCTTTTCATATATTAGAATATGTACGAGTTAAAGGGTACTTTAGAGTAAAATGCATTGTTTACATGAGGACGTAGAGGTATATTATCATTACTAGAGAAACTGGTAATACCCAGCTCATCTTTTCATTAGGATCATATGTTATGGCAAAAATTAGTTCATGACCATGAGCATTTGCCTTTGAAACAAACAAACAAACAAACAAATAATTTGGCAGTACCATAGTACAGTGAGTGCAACAGAAGGTATGTACCACAATATTTATATTTTCTCATCCTAAATACCAAGACCATGGTACCATGGTATAACATTGTTCAAGTTTCCATAAATTGGTTTCTGAGTAAACTTGAACATACTGAGCAATATATTTGCAAGATTTTTTTCAAGTAAAGTTAACATATTGAAATTTACAGTGAAGTTGTTCCAAACCTGTATGAGTTTCTTTCTTCTGTTGAACAAGAAAAAGATATTCTGAAGGATGTTGGTAATCAAACAGTTGATGGTAGCCATTGCCGTCGAAAAAATACTATGGAAGTCAATGGCTACTGTCAACTGTTTGGTTAATGTTTGGAACATTCATCAAAATATCTTCTTTCGTGTTAAACAGAAGAATGAAACTTATACAGGTTTGGAACAACTTGAGGGTGTTCATCTTTGGGTGATCTATCCCCTTAATGGTTTGTGAGTTCCCAGCAAGCAATGAAGCATGAATAAAACATGCAATGAAGCATGTTTTGACATTATCGTTACTATATTTGTTGTGTTCATCATTTTTTTGATTAGTTGCCATAATTCATGTTTTGAGGTGTAGAACCTAGGTACAGCAGTGGCAAGAAAACATGAACTTTTTGTAATTGGTTGGTTATCTATAGCTAGTGATGTGAGAAAATAACCTTTCTGAAACTTTGATTTAATTAAACCAATTGCTTTGCAAACTGACCCTGCTAGAAAAAAACAAAACAGCATATGCTGGTTAGGTATGTATAACAGTTTGTATATACGGGAACCGGCGAACATTTAAACAATTTAATAACAAAATAAACAAACACAAAAGTAAAGCGGCAGGCCCACAGAACACAAATAAAGTCCAGGCCTGGTCCTCTCTCATCTTGCACTGTCGTCACTCCTCTTTTTATCCTTCCGGAGCTCCTCGTGGGACTATTATCATTTACTCCACCGGCCTCGCTCCGCTCCCATGGCTCTCGGCCCTGCCCCATTCGTCACAGTATGTTTTGAAGCATGGCTGCTGATTTGAGCTCGTTTAAGCTGGTTCTTAGCTGGTCATGAGCTGGTTTAATCTGGTCATGTGCTGGTCCTAAGCTGGTCCTGAGCAGGAGCTAGTTGCTTAGGATCAGAACATGACCATCTAAGGACCAGCTTAAACCAGCTCAAACCAGCAGCCATGCTTCAAAACATACTAGCATATGCTGTTTTTTTTTAGGAAGGGATTCACTGTTTTGAAGCACTTGAAACACTGCACGCTGATGACGCCTGCTGGTCAAAACTGTGAATGCAACAAAAAAGATCCATCTTTTCACACTGAAGACACCTGATGGACTCACACACTGCACTGCTCAGACACAATGCATTAAGAGTTGGAGGGTGTAAACTGTTTGAAAATGATGATCAAGGTAAATTGTCTGTAGCTTCTGAAGGGCAGTACTAAATGTAAAAAAAGATCTTTAAGCAAAATAAGAAACAATTACACATCATCATGCTGTTCATATAGATGTTTCTGAAATTGCTACTGGGGGCAAGCAAGGCTGCATTCTGTCCCCACTACTTTATAAAACTGGCCCAAGGATAAGCATTGAGAAGTCGAAGATCATGCTTGTGAATGCCATTGACTGAACAAGGTGGTAGGGGATGGGTAGTGTTATCTCTCAGAACAGAGTTGCAGAAGCATATATAAATGCATCAGGTAGGCAGCAGCCATCTTCCAGAAGATGAATAAAATTTAGTAATCACCATCCATTTACGCCTGTTCACCACCATCGTGATCCTGATGGCCACATACGCCAATGAAACCTGGAAGGCATCAGTGAGTATCAACAAGAAGCTTAACAACTTCCTATAGAGAAGCCTACACCAAATCCTAAAAAAGTCTGATATTATGATCATATAACTAATGTAGAATACTTTAAAGGAATGGCACATGTCAACTCCACATTATTGTTGCCCGAAGAAGACTACAACTGGCTGGCCATGTTCCTTGAATGGAGAACAACTGAATCCCAAAGACAGCAATAACATGGTTACCTCCTTGCCAGACGCCAATGAGGATGCCCATGGAGAGGAACGTCTGTTCAAGACTTCAAGGCACTCAACAACAAATGGGACAGTGCCGAGGAACTTGTAAAAACACCAGAAATGCTGGACAGCACTTGCTTCTGGATATACTACCTAACATGAATAAGGAGAGAGAGAGATACAGATGTCAAAAGCACCCTTTAACGTTTTTAATGTGATGCTGTTGATGACCCTTGTGGAAAGCTGCATAGACTCCCATTGAGGGGCCATAGATGTAGGCTCAATAACTCAGGTTGAGGGCACCAAAATGTCCCCTTTGCCTGAGAGAGGAGGTCCTCTGCAT
>JAFVLL020009341.1:0-113494 GCA_021397915.2 Tor tambroides | reverse complement strand
TGAGCTGTGTAGAGCAGTGCTTGTTGTTTGTCATTTCTTAAAATAGTCCATGTGACATCAGTGGTTCAACTGTAATGTTATGAAACTGAGAATACTGAAAAAAAAAAGAAAGAAAAAAAAAAAAGACTTTATTCAACAATTTCTTCTCTCGTGTCAGTCTTTGACACACACTCAGGACAGTACCACGACATATATATAATTGAAAGTAGAGACGTTACTATCTTACATTTTCACCGACTGATTGAAAATGTCTTATTAAATCATATGTATAAATATACATACATAAAAATATTGCCCACTTAAAGTAGTAGTAGTAGCTAACTACTTTTCCAAAAGTATAATCTGACTATACTTTTAATTCTTAGTAAAATAATAGTAGATTAAAAAGTTTGAAAGTCGTTTCCTCAATATGGATAATAACTTTCCAGTAACAACTTCCAGTACAGTACACACTGAACCAATAGAAGCCTGGATTGAGAGCTAGCAAATGTTCGGGGATTCTTCTGTGCAGAAAGAGCGGTGTATCTGCTGTGACTGTCACTGGAAGTGTAAACCGAACCACGTTCTAATGTGTGCCAGCTGCTGGGAGACGGCAGAGTCTGTGCTGTGCCAGGGCTGGTGGGATTGAGGTCTACAGGCGGCTGACAGCATTTGTGATTGTGTGTGCAAGACTGAGTCACTGCAGCTATCGCTGTGGGTCGTCTCTGTCAAATCCAACCTCCCCAAGTGTGGCCAATCCGAACATTTCAAAAGAAAAGAGAGATATCCATGAAAGCCACAATCCAACTCAAACAGATGTGCACTGTAAATGCGTTCCAGCTGAATGCTGTTTTAGAGAGGTGGATACTGTTATGATGTGAAACTGTACAAAGACTAAACACAGACAAGCTAAACCAGACAAAACAAAAACCTATTGTTTTACACTCAGTAGGTGCCATGACACTGCCAGTACAACACTTGAAATCTGAGACAAAACCCTGAGGTGCTGGCATATCACAAAATATATATGTATAAATAAAGATAAATAAGATTAGCGAGAGCATTTAAGCATGTATATGCCACAGGAAAGAAAGTATAAGAATAATAAAAATAAAAGAAATAAATTAATAAATAACAACAGAAATGAATATATAAAAGAGTGATTTAATATACAAATTAGGGCCGTCAAATCAATTAATCGCATCCAAAATAAAAGTCTGTTTACATATTATTTGTGTGTGTACTGTGTATATTTATACGTATATAATTAATATATGTATTATATTTTCATATAATATAAATCTTATCTAAATATGAAAATACATACAGACATTTAAATATTCCAATATATGCATGTATGTGTGTATTTAAATACATATATAAATATACACAGTACACACATATATGGTGCAAAAAATTAATCGATTTGACAGCTCTAATACAAATAAAATAATTAATGGTTTAATTTAGTAAAAATGATCCTTTATGGTTATTAATTTACGTAAATTTGGTCTTTATGAAAGTGAAAATTAAATAAGTGAATTAAACTTTCTTGCCCACTGCTGGCAAACTTTAAGGACTCCAATGTAAAAATGATGCTCAAAAAGTGCAAGTGGTCAAATTTGCTGGTGTTAAACCTCTGAAACGAACATTTAGGGAACAAAACGATGATTGATCTTGACTCTTGCTGTGTGTATGTTGAATGTTGTGGAATTGCATAGCGTGTTGCTGGGCGGTTGGTGCCAGTGGGGTGCCTGTTCCAGATCCTCAGAGGTTAAATACAGAGGGACCGAGTCGCAACCCCGTTCCACCCGGCTGGGCCTGAAAACAGCCAGTCAGCCGAGCGCTAAACATAAGTGACAAATGCCGTCTGACTCAAATCACCTTCCATCAGACCCCATGACCGCCTCCCACCCAGAGAGAGAGAGAGAGAGATGAACACTGCTGTGTAAAGATGAAACTGGTTTCTCTAGGCACCTCTCATTACTGTAAGTCAATGCAATAACCAAACCTGCACTCAAAATTTCAGCATTTGTACAGTACAGACAATTGAAGCTTCAGATACAGATGTGATTGATCATGAACGGCTCATTGAAAACTGTCTAAGATGGAAACTAATGTATTCAACCAATATATTTGGTGTTTGGATTGCTGGCTAGACTTTGACAACTGTTGCTACCAAATAAAAACAAGACACAATGAAATCGTTTAACAATGTTTTCTGTCCTGTGTTGATGGATTTTCTATTGAACTAAAACATTCTGGTGTGAAATATTTGGTAAAAGTGTCTTCTTTTTTTTTTTAAATAGAATTTAGGTTTTTCTTTTATCTATAACTATACTATAGTTCATTGTTAATTCATAATAGTTTAACTAATTTTAATTTATATTTAACCCCCCCACACCCACCACACAAATACATAACATGTATTTAAGTAGAAATTAACTAACTAGATTAATGAATGCTGTAAAAGTATCTTTCATTGCTATTTTAACCTTAACTTACCTCATATTAGAGAATAGAACTTTTGAAGGATATTCACAGTATTTTATAGCAATACACTATAGACTTCTAAGCTATCAAACATGGACTAAAAGGGTCTTTCAAGGGTCTTAAACTATAGTGTGTGATGTATGAACCTGATACATAGCTCAGAAAGTTTGTATTCACTTCAAAATCCACTTCAACTTCCTAGAAATGAACAATGCTATAATTTAAAATGAGTGAAAAGCCTGGCGAAAAACCTCAGTACAGTTATCAATGAGAAAAAAAGGACAACACTCCACTTTTTCCGCCACATACACGTGAATTTAAAAACGATTTCACTCTTGTGGATCAGGCTTTCAAAGAAAACTAGGACACTGCCAGCTTTGATGTCTTAATTGTGAGCCTTTTTTTAAATGACAAAGAGATGTGCAGGCCTATTTATGGAACAAAAGACAGATTGAGCAAGAGTACTGGAAAGAGAGCGAGCGAGACAGAATGGACGAGTTAAACTGAACGATTTGTAACAATGTTTAATTATGAAGCACAAATACGATTTCTGGGTGTGAGCGCTTCTTTAAATACAGCTCTAATTGAGGGTCTCCGAGTGTGGCCCTACCTGTGGGCTGATGCTGGGGCCGTAGCCCATCCCGGGTGACGCCATGGAATGTGGCCCCATGGGCGAGCTGATGACAGAGAAGGGAGAACCCAGGCCGTTCATGGGTGAGCTCAGATTGCTGATGGGGGAGTGCAGAGACCCCGAGGGGCCTAATGAAGTTGGGCTCAGCAGTGACGGATGCATCCCCCGGTGGGACGTGGGTGAGCTAAGAGGAGAGGACGTCACCTGTCCCGAGGAGTCTGTGGGAGGAAAGTGGAAGGAAGTGATTAGAACATTTACCAAATCTTTAGTCTGCAGCTATTTGCTAAAAAAACGTCAGAGAAGACACGATTTCCTCTTTCCAAGTATTAAGACGTGAGACAGGCAGCTACAAGCCTATACGCCAGAGAGACAGAGAGAGAGAAAGCCCTGTTGGGACCTTTTCACCCGCTTGCTGAACCTTACATTGCATGATTATTCTGAGAAAGTAACAAAAGGCAGACAGTCACATGGGTGCACTGCACTTCTTTATCATCTAGCGCAGAGGTTACCAATTAGCAGATTGTGAATCATTTACCATAAATTAATGTAATTAGAAGCATTTTTTCCTCCACCTGGCAAAACTGAGCTTCTGAAGAGAGCATATAAGGCGGGTTTCAAGTAAAAAGTGATGCTATTTATTATAATCTAATGCATTTTCCTCAAAAAGAAAAAAAAGAAAGCTTTTCCTTGCTACAGACTAGCTGTTTTTGGTTGCTCACTGGCAGTTTGTAAAGCACTGAATTCACTAAATTCACTGCAAAGCTGTTTTAGAGCCATGTATAGAAGGGGAAAAAAATCACTGTTTAAAATGGCTAAAAATAAATTCAAACACATTTTTACACATTTACACCATTTTTAGCAATTTTATACCATTTACACAATTTTTAAAACTTTTTTTTAAACAATTTTACACTAGTTTTCAGTTGCTCACAGTTTGTAAAATACCATTATATTCATTACAAAGCTGATTTAAAGCCATTTATACTGTAAAAATCACAGCAATTGTATACTTTATTATTTTTTACAATCTTATACAAATTGTATTTATATTTGCCCATTTGTGGTTTGTAAAACATTACAGCTGATATTCCTTTTTTATATGGTATTTTGGCTGTCATGTTAAATATTTACACTGAATTTTCCTGAAGTTCATATTAATCATTTAATTTCAGGGCTATACAAAATATGTTAAAAAATCTAGTGAGCTGCCTCTTCATATACTGCCTAAATAGACAACTAGGGCTGTAGCTAACGATTATTTTTATTGTCGACTAATCTAGCGATTATTTTTTCGATTAGTCGACTAATCTATCGATTATTTTTCAATTAATCTATTTATTTTCTTATCAGTTGATGAATTCTTTAGTTAATCTATCAATAAATAACAGTAACTTCTGCTATTAATCTTTTATTTTATTCAAACGTTTTCTCATAATACTTTACAAAAAATAACAACAACAACAAGAAAGAAAGAAAGAAAGAAAATAATAAATAAAGATAAGAAAAGTGAGAAAAAGAATAATAAATAATATCAAAGGAAACAAAGAAAATAACAAATAAAAAATAAGAAAAGAGAGAAAAATAAAAATAATAATAAATAATTAATAAAAAAGAAAAAGAAAGAAAGAAAGAAAGAGAAAGAAAGAATTACAGGGCAGTGATACAATCAATAGAAATGCGCATTATGGCTGCATTCACAGTTACTGTTTGGGACTGACAGCAGTTGCTTACAGGTGAGAGACTTGAAAGGTTTTATTTATTCAGCAGATTAAAACATCTGCTTGAATACATATCTGTATATGAATGAACAGCTGAAATCACAACCGCATTCACGACACTAGAGCGACAGAATCAAAAATGGCGTCATAACACCGGGAAGTTTTATCACAGCTGACAGCCTGTTTTTAAATAAATGAGCCCAGTCGAGGCTTGTCCAATCCATTACACAGTTAAACAACTAACAGTGACTTTAAATGCTTTGTTAGCGAGTGCAGAGAGCGCGTTTGGTGCGCGCGTCTCAGAGCTCGCGCGATCGCGCCCACGGCACTGACGGCAGCTCCGGTGGATCTTAAGATGAACGCGAATCATTTCTCCCGTCTCTGTGAGTGCATTAAACCCGTCATGATTATATAGGCAACTCGATGTCCCGTGCTGTTCCGTTCAATCAGCGCAGCTTTGAATGCGGTTGTGAATCCTGACAATGTAAAGGCGTCAGTTCGGCTATATATATATATATATATATATATATATATATATGCGGTTCTGACGGTCGTATAATAATAGAATGCTCTATGAACGCTCTATGAAGTGAAGTGATGTTGCCATACTAGCCTTTAACTTCTGCTCTAGAGTCTTGTTTGTGTTAAACATGGCAGAAAAACAGTCTTAAGTGGGGATAACTGCAGGCTCGCGCAATGGGCGTGGCTAAAGGTGCGACGCATCGACGCACTCCATGCTAATCGACATATTTTTATAATCGACGTAATCGATGACGTTGACGAATTGCTGCAGCCCTATAGACAACTACCTATTGTGTATTGTGTACCTATTGTACCTTCTAAGGCAGCATAATAACAATGATAGAAATCTATTAGTAACCAAATCATAAGTAGCGAAATGGAGACTAACAGAAAACAAACTGATTCTCAGCTGATCACATCTACCTACAGGAATACGACACCTATCGTGGCATTCCTATATAAACTCTATTCAGTATTAATCAGCAGTTTTTTCCAATTGCGAAGGAGCAAATTACCCTCCTCCATCCCCAACTCCTCCTTTCGCAGTCAAGACTTGGCTTTCTGATATTCCTTGCGGAATCAGACTCCTTTATCTTGAATAAATGTTACACTTAAATATCATTAAGTACATTAATGATATCTGCTTTGTTCTGTTCTGTTTACCCTATAGGGGTGTTATTATTGCTGCTCTCCCTGCTCATTCATGACAGGATGCATTGGATGGACAGGGAGTTTTTGCACAGAACAGAACCATACTGCCAAACCAAACTTTATGCTAAGTATCTATCATTTTGACGATAGTGGTCCTGACAGAACTCTAATAATCCTAAACAGGCATATACACAAAGAAACTGCATTTTAATTAACTAGTGAATTAAAATTTTGGTACAGTCTTTACACTGCGAGCACAAAATCGATGCCTTAAAATAACGCCTTCGTAGAAATTTCACAAATTTCTGGAACAGAGATTATTTTGGCACCTTTGATTGTTCAGAACATTGCTGGGAAGGAAATGCAGAGACTGGATTTCTAGGAAGTTTAACCGAACACACCTACTCTATTACGTGTTTATGGGCTTTGGGAACGCTTCAGAAAACAGAGAGCGAGAAAGATTGCGAGCGAGATACAAGGTCAAGGCCCTAAGGATGCCATCTGATTATTAGGTGCAGACTCATTTTCTGCTTCCCTTCTCGCCCCATTCTCCACTCCTCCGATCTCCTTGAACCTGTCCGTCATGCTGTCAGCTGTCATCAAGAGACGAGGGAGGTACATCTGTCAGTCTTGCCTGGGTGACAAGGCCATATTTCCTGTGTCCATGACTGCTAAATTTCCCTCTCTCTAACCTTGTCTTGTTCTTGGCTCACTTTCATTTAGCTCACACTTCCTTTACACACCTCCTTTCTTCCTCCACTTATCTTTCTCAGTAATTTCAAACCTGCAGGCTTCCATGAATCTTCTATATTTCATTACAGTAGATCTTGGAGGGTTGAAGCGGTACCAAATATTTTTCAAAATAAAAACTTGTAATTAAAACTAAGCACAGAACAAAAGAAACACCAAAATGCATGTAAATGTTTCATGCGTTTCGTGACTTAATTCCGTTACGCAAGCGCCGAGACTCACAACAGGCTAGTTTCATAAGGGGTCTGCACAAAATACGGATGATGTATTACTCAATTAGGTGACAGTTGAGAAAAACAGCATGTCCAGTCTGTGTTTTCCAGGAGCTCTCTGTCTCCACTTGCCTGATGTCACTTCACAGTGTCTTGTGATGGATTCCAGGCCAAAAGGCATTCGAGAGGGCGGATGGAGTATATAAGAGAGAGAGCTTGTCAGCGGGTATGCTAGTGGCTGCCTGCCTGCCAGATCCGCCACGCCAAACACTTCCCCTACATCCTGGCCTCCTCCGGAGAACTTCCTGCAAACACCCTGAAATCAGCTGCAGCGAAGAGAGACGCTTCTGTCGGTGCATTCATATACACATTCACACCCGCTGATTGCCAAAAAACAGCGATTAATTAATTCTCTAATGTCACGGTGTCACATAAACAGGAAAACATGGTTTCCTGGCACATGGAAGTGTAACGTAATCATTATTCAGTCTAATGAGGGTTTTATCTTGCGGTGATAAGACTCCCCGAGATGGTGGTCTGCTTCAGAAACACTTTGATGCCAATCTGTCAGTGGACAGCTGCAACACACTGGGAACACAGCTGATCCAGGGTCAGTTCGGAAGTGTGATGCCATATTCTAACCAGGTGTGATGCATCAAACATCAAGCTGTTTTTTAAACACTAAAATGATCAAATTAAAAAATAGAAGAATTTTAAATATTTAAAATATATTAAATATTAAAAATGTTAATATTTTAGAATATTTTGGATCAACAAAATTAAATTTCAATATTTTTCAATATTTTAAATAAATAAAAAACAAAGTAAAATCAATAAAGCATTATGTATGCGTGCCCATCCTATGTTTTATAATATACAGCATATGCCCGGTACTATTCATGTGTGTGCGAATATTATAAGTATACTGTGCTGCCAGTTGGTGGTGTGTTCCTTTCTGTGAAGGCTAGGGTTGCCAGATCAGGATTACAGACGGATAAAAGGGGCTCTTATTTAATCTGCCCCAGAGAGGGGCACAGCTGGTGGAAAACAGGATAGAGAGAGAGAGAAAGAAAGAAAGAAAGAAAAAAAGGACAGAAAAAAAAAAAGAGAAGAAAAGACTTTAACGTTGACGTTGCTGTGAGATCTGTTTCCTTCAAAAACTTTAGTTCAAAAGAAGACTTGTTGATTTAGACTAGGGATGTGAAAACATTAGTCAGGGTTGCCTGAATGACTAGTTGACTAACTGGAAGCACTGTATTATTAGGCTGGTTTCAGGTTCGCTTGACTCAACTAGATATGATTCTTTGACAAAGCTTATAAAAGACTCAGTCTGGCATTCGAAAACAGTAGTAGGCATGTTAATTAAAGCAAAAACAACACAAACTGAAAATAATGTAGCTAACAATGAGTGTCATGACTCATCCAAAATTTAAGCTTTCCGATTTCTTGTATTCTAAGGAAATGAAACCAGTTTCTAAATTTCTGTATCCCATTACAGGACACTATGTTATAAAATAGTACACAAATTTCTTTTTTCCTGTCTCTCGCACATCTTTTATTTTCCCATTGTCATTTTTTGTCTCAACCTGTTTGGTTTGGAAGAGAAAGATGTTTTACAAGGAATCTGAGAAAGCGCCTGTAAAACCATCAGGGTGCTGTGCTACCTGAAGCTCACCGGATAAATATGCTAGCTAGATTAGATAAGAGCAGGAAAGACAGAAAACACAGCCCTGGCAACGTCTAAAGAAGAGTGGCAGCCCTCCAAGCTTCACCCTATGCCAAAACACAGTTGTCATCTGCTGCTGATCACCTCAAAGGCATCTGACAGGTACAAGCCAGCAAATAAATCAGCAGGAATCAGGATCATTATCTCACTACATCAGCTCCAGGACATATTGAAGAAAGATGCCCTGCGTAATGCACAACAGGTTGCCCAGCCTTTTAGAGGAGGTTGGGAAGGTCAGACAAGGGTTTGTCATTTATTCACTTCCATTCATACGCATAAAAAGGCGGGTATGCAAGCATATGCATCTTTTACTGCATATAAAGTTTGTTGAATCTGCAACCCAAATAGACATTTGTCCAAAAGAGGATCTAAAAGTTACAGATTTACCTGGCTGAGAATCAAAAATGTAGGAAACTCATTTAGGTGCTTTTAAATAAAATAAAAAAATAGATAAATAAATAAATAAAAATAAATTAAAGGGATCATCGGATGCAAAATTCACTTTACAAGTTGTTTGAACATAAATGTGTGTTGGAAGTGTGTGTACACATCCATCCTATAACGATAAAAATCCACCCAGTGTTTTTTTTTTTAAATCCCTATTTTAAAATCCCCTCTCTCAATTCAGGATGTTCTGAGATTCCTGTCAGAATGACGTAGTTCTGTACAGGCCCGTCCCACGATAGTTGATTGACACGGCCGTCTTACCTTAGGCCTGCCCTGAGTGAAATGAGAGCTGTCTTCCATTGTGTCGACTCCGGTGCAGGAGAAGACAAGAATGCCTCCAATTAAGCGATTGAGGTGTTTTTGTTGTTGGATGTAATAATGAATATAGCAGTCGTCATTTACTCCCGACATCTGAGCTTCTGAAGATGCAGAGGATTAACGTTACTTTCGTTGTGAAGGGAATGCGCCGATCCCGATCTGCCTAAATGCGCCTATGTTCGCGCGAATCATTCGTGATCCAGCTTCATCTACATAAGTAGTGAGTATTAAGGGTTTTTATGAATCTTTGCAAATCACCTTTCCTAATAATGCACTTGTTAGCCAGTATCATGGCTGAAGTTTAAAGTCTGTTCGTCACCCCACGGAAGAGAGGGATGGGGTCAGCAGAGCTAATTAGCATTTAAAGCAACATGGACTACAAACAGCTAGCTGAAAACAGAGCTGATTTTGACAGGGTAAAAAAGGTGTTTTTTACACTACCACTGAGAAAGTTTAACCAAAATATGTTAATAGACTTTTCATTAAGACCCTAAAGAATCTCATCAACTTGTGGAAAATGGGCATCCAATGACCCCTTTAATAGAAATTAAACAAGGCCACATGGGTTTGAAACAGAAGTAAATGGCATATAGGAAACTTCTAAATTAAATATACGAATTCATAGAAATTAGACTGTACATAGACTGTATAATTTACTGAAAAAAATTAATGCAAAATAATGTCACATGATTACAGTCACGAAACTTCACATTTGATTTGACATGCTATTTCCATAATTTTTCAATATCCAATTTCCATGATTGTTCAATACATAATAGAAAAAAAAAAAAAAAAAAAAAAAAATTAAAAAGATTTTCATATAACCAAAGAAACACTTTAGATCTGAACAATTAAAAAAAAAAAAAAAAATTCGACTAGATAAATTTCCATGATTTTTAGCAGAATTTTCCAAATGTTTTCTAATTTCCATGGATTTTTAAGGCCTGAAAAAAAAACCCCAAATTTTTTATATTTCCAAATTTTGCAGGAATAATCAACTTTGGACCAAACCAAAGGGATCCAACATCTATGAGTTATTTATTTATTTAATTGAGCCAAGCGGTCAATCTGTCATGTGTGCTGTTTAGATCCACTATTCACTATATCCATTATGTTATGTGAATTTATAGGTTTATAGGAATTTATTTGCATATTTATGAACAAGTAAATGAAATGTGAATTCTTGAGAGACCTCACATTAAAAAACCCAATAATTAGCATCCTATAGATCAGTGGTTCTCAAAGTGTGGGGGGCGCACGAGTATTGTAGGGGGGGCGCAGGCCATCAGCAGAAAAAGCAAAGAAATAAAACAGTTACAGCCAAAGGACGTAACTTAATGGGAGATGGATCGGTTTGGGAAGAGAAAAGCTATTGACGCACAGACCCAGGCAGGTGCTGTTCATTCAAAAGCTAAATGCAGAAAATATGACGGGGCATTCTTGCTCTCGGCTTCACTCACGGCGTGGCTCACGCCGCAACAGCTCTTCACTGGACGCGACAAAGCGACCGTTGCAAATCATCTTAATTTTGTGTCAGCACATCATAAATAGAACAAGGCATCAGTTTAATGTCGGGGATTTGTCGTGTCGTGCCGCGCCGTATCTAGTGTGTAGACAGCATCACTTATTATAATGGGTTCTAATGTAACTTATTTTGCCGCTCGCGTCCGGTGTAGACACGGTGTTAAGATTTTTTATAGGTTTCAAGCGGGGCGAGACCAAAAAAGTCGGAGAACCACTGCTATAGCTCCATGGTGGCACTCTACGCACCCTTTGATGGAAACGAAGGGACAGAGTAAAGGTGAAAGGAAAGAAAGCGATCTCCTGTTCTCTGTCACATGATACCCAAAGACCACACACAAACGCACACACACAAACACACGCCTGCTCACTATCATGTTGGGCCTGCTGGTGTGATGACTGCATGACTAATGTTTGCACTTGAAAGGAGCTGAATGGGTGTGATTGGTTGGGAGAGCCTCACTTGTATTCTTCTGATCTCCGCTTCACAGGTTTGCTGTGACAGGCGCTTTAACCACAGTTTCATATTCATTCCACTTATTGCTCTGGGCCAGTTACATCACTGCTGAAGAACAAAGTGAGCATGCATTCCTGTAGCAAGATAAACAGAGTCCATAAATGACTGCCACGGCTAGCTGTAATTTGTCTGGAAAACATACGGGTGGGAAAAGACCCTTACAGGTGGATGCCTCAGGAAATACACATGTAAAAATGTGTTTTGACGAAGAAAAGAATATATTTTGAAAAACATTTCCATCTCCCTTTCATTAAATGGACAAAAAATAAAAATCTTCAAAATGTTGTCTTTTACGTTCCACAGAAGAAAGTCAGTCATGAGGGTGAGTAAATGATGAGAATTTTCATTTTAGGGTGAACTATGGACAAAACAATCCTCTACTTTCCTCACTGTCTGAATCCAACCGGTCCAGGCATGTCCTGTTGGTGCTAAAAGCTAGCAGGCATCTGGAACAGCAGCGTCTGCATTATGAATGGAAAACAGGAGCAGAGCTGCACAGGGCTGAGAGTCTGCAACAGCTGTTCATCTCTATAATTCATCTTCTAACGGCAGAGAGGAGGATGAAGATCATGAGAGGGAAAACGCCAGGTCTCATCATTCACCACAGGTGGCTATCAGCTAATAAAGGGGTTTAACACACACACACACACAAAAAAAAAAAAAAAAAGAGGTAAAAAACTATGTATTTTCAAAATCGACTAATCTGTGGGAGACTGAATATCTGACTCAAAAACAGCATTGGATTGGACTGAGAGGGTTTTATATTAATTCACTACATTTAGATTTTTGATTTGAACATCTTAAAAACTCAATGATCAATGGGAATCTCCAAAAAAATACTGTAATTTGAGAAAACGTCTTGGCCCTGTTCACACCAGGATGGATATCTGGTGCAAACATTTGGTGCAAAAAACATTTAATTTGAACTAACAACAACAGTTTAGATGAGATTGGTGGCACTCATGAGTAGACTATTTTTAAGCGATAGTGAACAGCAGAGAAAGAACCCAAAACTTGTGCTTTTGCAGACTTGTTATTGGTGTTGTTTGATAATGGCCATAGCGGAAAAAAAAGCTGACTGAAAGCATACTATTCGGCTTTTTGTGCTCATGCAAAAGGGTCAAAACTAGAAAACAAAGTAAAACCTACTTCACCAATAAACTAGTCAACAAAGTTGTTGGTGAGCAGTAATCTTCATGATGTTCCAAACCTGTATGACTTTCTTTCTTCTGCGTAACACTAAAGATGATATTTTGTACACCAATGGGGTCCAAACAACACTAGATCTCATTGACTTTCATTGTATGGACACAAAAACAAACAAACAAACAAAAATTCAATCATTCATGGGGCTCAAACTTCCAACTTTTCTCAATTTTTCCCCCCAACGTTTTAATATCCACAAATTTATTAGTTAAACGTAGGGTCCTTCAATCCTTGCCTGACGTTAAAACAATGCCCAATAGAATTTATAAACCCAACAGGTGCAGCACTAATCCCGTCCTAGCTTTTCCATACAATACTTCAGGGAGCTCTCCGCAGCCAATCTCCAGCACTTTTCCAGGAAAATTCCGGTCATTGCACGTCTCCCTTGACAACAACTACAAAAGGCGAAAATAAGCCCCTCGCAAGACGTCCACCGAACAGACACTTTCAACTAATACACTGAAATATGTTGAAGTTTTAGTGCCTTTGAGAAGAAAAAAAAAACTGAAGCGACACACACAATCTATTATTCATAAAGATGTTTGGCACTGGCTGTCGTGCTTTTTTGAAGCCCACAGATTGTGGGCGCTCTGACGGCAGGATGAAACAGATATCATTTGCATCTCTCTGAAAATGCTCAGGTCTATTCGTAGGTAAGAACGAGGGGGGGGGGGGGCACAGCAACTTCCTGAGGAACTTTCAAGCCGGTGCTTGAATTAATGCAGAGACTAAAAATAAGAACTGGAAACCAGAGAAAATGGAGATTCTATTCTGGATAGTTTGACTTTCGCTAGTGAAAAACAGCAGAGGAGTGATGAGCAAACAGCCGTCCTTGCCCCCGCCGCTGTGTGGAGAGAAAGGGACTCGCCGACTAACAAGCAACATACAGTATTTACTGTATATCGCGCCTTTTTGACAGTCATCATTAGTGTTATTCTTATCATTACCGCTTAAACTGCAGCTGTTGTTTATTGTTCTGGATGCAAAATAGACCACGTTTGGTGTGTGGAAATTTTCAGCGTGTGAACGTAAAGACACAAGGCCTGGCGTGGGCATTAATCAGCCATTTTTTCTGTACGTATTTGTATAAACAGATTAATCTGCTGCACGCTGTGTAAGCAATGGAAGTAAATAGAGCCGGCTGATGTGTTTACTCTGACTCTGGGAGTGCTGGCGGCCTGGAAGCGGACCGGAGCCAAGAAGAACACAAAGCGACCCTGGTGAAGGAGGCCCCTGTTCCTGCACGGGGGGCCTGGGGCTCCTTCATACCCCACCCTGGAGATATGCTCACCTGTCAGCATACAGTGACAAAGGACAGTGTGAAGCCACCGCAAGACTGCCTCTACAAAAAGGCATGCTGGGTAGAACACGATGGGCAGTCGCTTTTAGACCTTTTAAACTTTTTCCACACAGGAGGAGACAATCTCAAACAGGACATCTAAAATGGGGCACAAAGTAATGATTCTGCAGGACATAATGAAAAGAATATTGTGTAGAGGGTGTTTTTCTTGGGTACAACTCTGGGTACATTTTTATTTTATTTTTTCACCTTGTTCCAGACATATATTTCACCTTTAAATCTACATACATACATACTGTAATAAGCTATAATTTTGGCAAATTATACAGATAAGTGTGAAATATTTAAAAAATATTTAAATATGTGTTGTGTGTTTAGGATATATAATGAAATATAATAGGTGTAATATAATATAGCTAATATATAATGCTAGATATAAAGACTGCCTTAGCAATACGGCAGAGTCTGCCATTTTATTCCTTGTTTAAAAAAAAAAAAAAAAAAAAAAAAAAAAAAAAAAAAAAAAATTTAACAATTGCTATTTCCACAACAGAAATGTATTATTAGGCAATACATCAAGTTATACCTTCTTAAAAAAAAAACAAAATAGAAAGAAAAATGGTTAAAAAAATATTTTCCCTTTTGCCCTGTCATATCTGTTGGACATTGTTATTGGATAAATTAAACAAGTGATAGTGTGAAAAGTGTGTTTTAAAAGTTTATTTTTCAAAAGTCAACAGAACTAAAAGTGGCCATAGTTGAAGAAACACCCACAGACAGAGAGCCTTTAAGTTTCGTCGTAAGCATCGTTACCAGACGAGATGCAAGTTGACAGCGGAACCGCAAGCGTACCGGGACCCAAGAGCAGTTTGAACAGCGATTCCTCTGTTTCTACCCCAAATGATGAATTTGCCAGGGCCTCTAAATCAACAAGCGTTAAGACACACAAAACAACAGCACATAAAGTGAAAAGAAAAACAAAATAATGAATGTTGGATGAGTATTCACAGGAAAAATCCCTGGACTGCCCACCGAGGATATCGCTGAGTGTGGTAAATTGCCACCCACAGTTTGATGGATCTAACGTCTTATTTTCACAGATCTGCTTCTAGAACTGCCATCATTAAGAGCTCAACTCGGCTGTCAGGCTCTTGGTGTTTTTGTGGTGTACTGTACAAGCGAGAGATGTTGTTTACCTAGAGGAGAGGAGAGGAGAGAAAGTGGAGGAGATGCACTTGGCTGAGTATAAGGGCAGATAAGAGGAGATTACAGTTGCTATCGCTCCTCTCGCCCCGCTGCAAACATCACGCCGCTCTGATACGGCCTAACTGTTCTCTTTAACTCGGAGGTGATACGAGTCTCACCCTGAGCCAACCCACACTCCAGAACATGCAACCCTGTGCGCACACACTTTGTCTAAACAACTAAACACGCCGCTTACAGCCTCGCCTTTATGAACACAAAGCTAACTCTCATAGAATGTTATTTTTACTTTTCACTAAAGCTGCTTTGATTTAATGGTCCACTGTGGAAGGAAGCCAACTGTGCAGTGGGGAGTTCAAACAAAAAATACATCAGAAACTTTGATGTAGCTCTGTCCCTGCTTTCTTTAGAAGTAATAATTTTGGGAGGGTGGGGAATGAGACAATTCATTTGCAAAACAATGCAGATACAATGTTTCAAAAAATGCACCTCAAGACACTCTGGATGACTTGTTACAGTTTATGTTATTCTGATTTCACAGATACCATCTAAAACCTGACCACATCATAAAAACATATTTCTAATATACTATCCATACAGCGTGATTTATATAGTCTGATTCACAAGCAAATGTCTCCGAGTTGGTTCTTCTAATGAATCGTTCATTGCGGTCTCAAATACAAAGATTTGGCTTTTTTATTGTTAACAGAGCATGATGAATGTTTTCCTTGGTTTGTTTTAATACTTGCACAAAAAAAATAAAAAATATATTTTCTGAACTTGTTTTCTTTGCAACACACCTAAAAAAAAATGTAATAACATAAAACACTTAAATTTAAAAAGGTCTATTTCATTGCAATATAACAAATATATAAAAAAAAAAAAAAAAATTAATATAAAATGAAAAGTAAAATTAAAAGGTCAATTATTTTATTAAATTATAAGGATATCTTATGTATTTATTTATTTTCCATATTATATTATATTCCATAAAAACATGATTATAGTAAAATGATGCATAAAAATATACTTTTGGGGTCAGAAATTTTTTATCAATCACAGAATCCAGAAAAAGTATTATGCAGCACAACTGTTTTCAGCATAATAAAAAATGTTTCTCGTTTTTGTGTTCTTCTATTTGTCAAAACAATAAAAAGTTATTGTACAAAGAATCTTAAGCACCAAATCAACTGAAATCAACTGTAATCAACTGATTACAGAAATTAACTATAATAATTTGTCATAATATTATTTTTTCCTGTGCTTTTTCTGTGCTTAAATCTCACTGATCCAAACTTTTGAACAGTAGTGCATATAAAAATGTATCAAATTTCTGCTCAACTAAAAAAAATGTGTCAAATCACTAATCACTTACAATAGCCCTCTTCTCAACAAGCTGTATGATTAGATGCCATCACTCAAGTACGGGACAATTATACCAAAGTTTAATACTTGGCACTGGGGTTGCAAGCACCACTAATAACTGCATTCACACACACAGGACCTTGATCAAACTGTCTAAGACTTTCTCAGAAAAGCTCCATTCGTCCCCCAGAGATCTGCTTCCCTTTGTACCTTTGTGCCACAGCTATGACACATTTCAAGTCCTTGCATAATACTGAAAGTAATCAGATGAGTTTAGCAGGAGGGTGCGGGCTTATTTAAGACCCAGCGAAGTGGTGCCAGTGGTGGCCGGCGCAGCAAGAGCGGAATCTCCTCAGGAGAGCGCTCTGACAGTCGAGGACATGATTAGAGCGGGAGCGGGACATGACAGGGAGGGTAATTACGCGCTGCCGCCCGTGGCATCCCTCCCCGGAGAGCCGGAGCGAGAATCCCATCACTCCTCAGAGGAGCTCTGCGATCCCTCTACTCTCTGACAGCAGGAGGAGAAGCAAAATCTACACAAAACACTCATGTCACACAAAAAAGACCGGCAGCCGGGGTCCCAGCGTGAGACACTAGCAAAAAGCATTCATTTGAAATCCACAAATGAATTAGCGATAATGCGCGAATGAGAACGGGTCCCGTGGCGCTGGCTTTAATGCTAACAGAATGGCCCGCTGAAGTAAAGGCAGGGTTTTATTAAAATGGAGGGCATTAGAGATTTATTAGAGATTTGCGCTGCTTTGGCTTTGCTGGTCAGATCTGACTCCTCGTCACCACAGACAAACAGGAAGTGTAGGTTTAACTCAGTTCTTCCACTTGCTCATGGGATTGCACAAACTGAGGAGATTGAATCAAAGCAGGTGTGCGCTCGGACGATGTTATCTGGCAAAACCACACACAGAGAGGAACTATACATATGATTGCAAACTTTACACTTGGGGTTACACCGAAAAGTTAAGCGGTTTCCAGACTTTGATATCAAGGACAACCGAATACAATGATTAGCTTCCCCTTTCCTAATATATAAAGGCAGCTATAAATTTAACGACTACTTTTTTACTGTGAGAAAATACTATCATGATGTTATAAAGACAACATATTGCTTACTAAATTATATAAATTGCTTTACATTGTCATTATGTCCTAAAGTACATTATTAAGAAGATACATATACGTATCTGGAAAATATTTACTTTGTATTCATGTCAGTGTTATTTTGGAGTTACTGATATACAATTATATTTTTATTAATATTTTAAACTAGATTCTTATCGTCTATTTTAATTTTAATATTTAAAGTTTTTTTTTTCATTTTTATTAGTTTTCTGTCTGTCTCTCTCTCGCTCTATATATATACAGCTTTTGTTTTTCATTTTAGCTGATTTAGTTTTAGTTATTTTAGTACTTCAATTTAAACTAAATGAAAATGAGAAATGTTAACTAGCTGAAACAAGTTCACTTTTGTATTTTTTCCCCTTTTTTTCAGGTAAAGTTTATTTTATATTAAGTATATTTATTTTAAAAATATATATAATTTAAATGTCAAACTTTTCAGACTGTAAAAACTTAATTCATTACATTCATTACATTTATTCATTATGTTTATTCATTATATATTGCAATAATGTTAAACGTGTCAGTGTAAAATATTACAAATTACAAAAACTGTTAAAAATGTATAAAATGTTAAAAAAAAAGATCATTATTTACTGTGAAAGGTGCAACAAATACATTTTAATGAATCATTTTAATAATAATACAATTTTGCAGATAAAATCTTATTTTGGCATTTGTACAATGACAATATAAATGGCAGTAAATACATTTTTAAACAAAATGTTGCCTTTTATAATAAATCACACTTACTATTTATATTTTATACTTACCTTTATATTTTAGGAAGGGGGTCCGTCTAAAGGGATCATCATATTTGGGGGTCCTTGGTATTAACAAGTCTGAAAAGTTGAGTAAAAGTTGAGCAAAAATGAGTAATCGTGGAAGCCCTAATTCATACACAACACCCATCATGCACTTCTCTGGTTTCTGTGAACATAATCAATGACATCAAACTCTTTTCAAATGTCTTCTAAAGTATGATATGACCATACTAAAGGTACAAGAACTCCATAAAACTAACTAAGATGGCCTGCGGCCAGGGCTGGGCGGCTTGGTTTTCCAGCGTTTCCTTAGCTGGGAGCAGTGGGTCGTCTTTATGGGGCTTGAGGGGAGTCTGGCGGTCTGGTGCTTGAATTTTACACATCCCAGAAGCCCTCGCTGCAACAACACCAGCTCTTTTCAGCGCACGTGTGGATACATAAGCTCGTGGCAATTAAAAAAGGGAAACAAAACCAGACGACGGCGGAAGGAACAATAAAGCGTAATATGCAACTTACTGGTTCTAAAGTCTGGATTTGTATTGACCAATCAGATGGCTGTGATTCAATTTGATGATTATTACATGAAGTGAGGCTGCTGAGTTGATGGCAGCACGCTGTGGAATTTGTCACTTCCTCTCTTTCGCTGTATGTGCGTGGACGGTTGTGGGTGAGAGGCTATTTCAAGACAGAAACCGTATTCACTTTCTGTTCTGCAGTGTATCGAGAGAACAGGTCTCGCTAATTCATGTAAATCTTCCCGAGTGCCGCCACCACGGGAGTTGCGTGCAAGAGTGCTACAGTTGGCACCGAGGCCCATTTCAGAGACATGAATGTGCGAGTAAAAACATTCGCAGTGTTTGTTTGTATGCATGTCCTTGAAGCAAGTCCCAAAGCAGACGTTTCTCTGTCCATCCACATATAAGGCTGCTTTGGGAAGATAATATCATGCTCTATATAAAAGTGCAATTTCTTTCTATCACACACAGCCAGATATGTATACGCATGATTCGGTTTTGGTTTTCGCTCCGGAGAAACACAAAGGGATCGGTTCCCATTTCAGACGCACTTTCTGGAAAGGCCTGAATTTATTGACCACATAACAAGCCTTTGAAATCTTTTTCTCTTTCCATTTTATGATTATTTTTTCTTTTGTCCTCTGTTCTGCTCGGGTCCCGTTAATGAAACCCAAATGGGGAGTGATTGGGTTTTGGCGAGCTGCTAAAAGAACTGCGGAGGCCGCGGGGGTGGGCCGCTCCAGTCGTCCACCTCCTCCCCCCGGAAAAGTGGAGAACAGTTGTGCGGACCCCTGGGGTAAAAGCAGGGAGGGGGGTCTGCTCTGGGAAACTATGCGTCTACGTGAGGCAGGAAGAGGCTTTGCAGGCCGAGGGGAATGCGTGCGCCACACCGGAGGGGCAGAGTGTGCGTGCGCGCGAGTGTGTTTGTGTGTGTGTATATGGAAGTGCGCTATATGTCTCATGGGGAAAGTGCGGTTGCGATCCTCTCCCACAATCCTCCCGTCTGCCTGCAACAAACAAACAAACAACAACATGGAACCCAGCGGGCTGCACTTCCAAGACAAACGACCGACATTAGCGAGGAAAGTATGTTCTTTATGAATAATGAGATTCCCACCCAAAAAACACATCCACTCCCAAACAAACAAACACGTATACATGCTGTACACCTCATAAAAAACTGATGAAATTTCAGAGATGTGTTGCTGATATCATTTCTTTCTTTGTCTTATTTTATACATTTATTTCTTATATTTATTACACACTATATTGCACATTTCTCTATAGCACCAACTACACATATTTGGGAATAAAATTTGTAATATTTAAAAAATATGGCTGCTATAATTTCTTATATATAGAAATACAGGTGTGTGTGTGCGCGCGTGCGTGTATATATATATATATATATATATATATATATGTATATGTATGTATGTATGTATGTATTTATTTATGTGTATGTGCGTATATCTATCTACCTACCTATCTATATAATTACACACACATATATACACACACATACATATATATATATATATATATATATATATATATATATATAAATAAATAAAAATATAATGTATGTATATATTATATATATATATATATATATTTTGTGTGTGTATAAGTATGTATGTACGTACGTATATATATATATATATATATATATATATAATATAAAGTATGCATGCATGTATGTGTGTATATATATATATATATATATATATATATATATATATATATATATATATATATATATACACAGGTCCTTCTCAAAAAATTAGCATATTGTGATAAAGTTCATTATTTTCTGTAATGTACTGATAAACATTAGACTTTCATATATTTTAGATTCATTACACACAACTGAAGTAGTTCAGCCTTTTATTGTTTTAATATTGATGATTTTGGCATACAGCTCATGAAAACCCAAAATTCCTATCTCAAAAAAATTTCAGCATATTTCATCCGACCAATAAAAGAAGTAAGTTTAATACATTAAAAAAGTCAACCTTCAAATAATTATGTTCAGTTATGCACTCAATACTTGGTCGGGAATCCTTTTGCAGAAATGACTGCTTCAATGCGGCGTGGCATGGAGGCAATCAGCCTGTGGCACTGCTGAGGTGTTATGGAGGCTCAGGATGCTTCGATAGGCTGCCTTAAGCTCATCCAGAGTGTTGGGTCTTGCGGTCTCTCAACTTTCACAATATCCCACAGCTTCTCTATGGGGTTCAGGTCAGGAGAGTTGGCAGGCCACTTGAGCACAGTAATACCATGGTCAGTAAACCATTTACCAGTGGTTTTGGCACTGTGAGCAGGTGCCAGGTCGTGCTGAAAAATGAAATCTTCATCTCCATAAAGCTTTTCAGCAGATGGAAGCATGAAGTGCTCCAAAATCTCCTGATAGCTAGCTGCATTGACCCTGCCCTTGATAAAACACAGTGGACCAACACCAGCAGCTGACATGGCACCCCAGACCATCACTAACTCAGGGTACTAGACACAGGACTTCAGGCATTTTGGCATTTCCTCCTCTCCCCAGTCTTCCTCCAGATTCTGGCAGCACCTTGATTTCCCGAATGACATGCAAAATTTGCTTTCATCCGAAAAAAGTACTTTGGACCACTGAGCAACAGTCCAGTGCTGCTTCTCTGCAGCCCAGGTCAGGCGCTGCCGCTGTTTCTGGTCCAAAAGTGGCTTGACCTGGGGAATGCGGCACCTGTAGCCCATTTCCTGCATACGCCTGTACACGGTGGCTTTGGATGTTTCTACTCCAGACTCAGTCCACTGCTTCCGCAGGTCCCCCAAGGTCTGGAATCGGTCCTTCTCCACAATCTTCCTCAGGGTCCGTCACTCTCTTCGCTGTGCAGCGTTTTCTGCCACACTTTTTCCTCTTTCCCACAGACTTCCCACTGAGGTGCCTTGATACAGCACTCTGGGAACAGCCTATTCGTTCAGAAATTTCTTTCTGTGTCTTACCCTCTTGCTTGAGGGTGTCAATGATGGCTTTCTGGACAGCAATCAGGCTGGCAGTCTTACTCCATGATTGCGGTTTTGAGTAATGAACCAGGCTGGGAGTTTTTAAAGCCTCAGGAATCTTTTTGCAGGTGTTTAGAGTTAATTAGTTGATTCAGATGATTAGGTTAATAGCTCGTTTAGAGAACCTTTTCATGATATGCTAATTTTTTGACATAGGAATTTTGGGTTTTCATGAGCTGTATGCCAAAATCATCAATATTAAAACAATAAAAGGCTTGAACTACTTCAGTTGTGTGTAATGAATCTAAAATATATGAAAGTCTAATGTTTATCAGTACATTACAGAAAATAATGAACTTTATCACAATATGCTAATTTTTTGAGAAGGACCTATATATATATATATATATATATATATATATATATATATATATATATATATATATATATATATATACACACACACACACATATATATATATATACACACACGCGCACATCTACATCTATCTAATTATAAAATAAAACATGATAAATAAAACTATAATAAATATAATTAAATACATTTCTGATAATGGAATTAAAAAAAAACAAATAAACAAATGACTGCTATAAATGGCAAATATACCACAATATAGTGTTATGTGTTATACATTTATGACCTAGTGACTAGCTTATTTTTTTTATTTCAGAAAAGGTTGTTGATAACTTCAAAACAGCTGATACATCACTACCATCAAGCATAAAAAACATCCACTGTGGAAAAATGTTTCTAAAAGTAACCAATCACAAAAATTAGCACCATCATTTTTGTGAGTCCCTTTTTTCTCAAAATAAATGAGGAGAAAAAAAAAAAAAAAAAAAAAGCAGAAACCGGTGAGAGTTTTGACTTCGCTATCAGGGATTCGCTCTCTGTCTCTCTCTAGTTCTCATCAGAGGGAGTCCCCTGGGGCCCGGGATAAACTGGGTTCAGAAAGAGTCTTTTATTCCGAGCGATGTGAGGTGAATACTGACTCTGCTTCCTATGCGTTTTTCATTGTAAAACACTTCATGTCCAATTAGCTTTGTCTCTTGACACCTATCACAGCCGTGCCATGGACGCAAACAAACCGCTGTTATCGTAACTCCAGGCGGACTGCCCCGAAAAAGCACCACTTCAAACGATTCGCCCCTCTTACGGCTAATCAACCTCAGGGCGACTTTAAAGAAGGCTCTGTTGGTTCAACCGGCCCTTCTGTAAAAAGTCGGAAAGGCCTTTGAGTGCAATAAGACTGAGAGCAATAAACGGCAGCTTTTGTCACACAGAGACGTATGAAACCAAATGTACTTTTGATCAAGTGGAGGCAGGAAAACGGATAGCCCTGTCCGCGCCGTGTCAAAAGAAGTACATGTGCCTAAAAGCTCAACCTGTCCAAGTGAATTACACTCGTCATCTGCCCGAGAGGGACGTCAGATGTCCTCTTTATTCCTAAAGGACAGGAGATACGAGAGACAAAGAGTCAGCTGCATATGTAAGCACATTTTGGCTTACTGTTGGTGCGTTTGTTGGCCCACGGCAGGGCTAAAACAACTGTTTTTATTTCAACTAGAAGATTTTGTCACTTCTCTCAGGCACACACTTTAAAACCAGCCATCCTTCATTTTAATTTTTTTTACACTGTAAATGCTTTTGAATTCCATGAGTCACATTTTCATTTCTCTCTACAGAACGATGACTTCTCAGTGTTATTGACGGCTGTTTTTCCAAACAGGAACATTAGCGTTTCATGATGTAACGCGGCGCTGTTCGCTTTTCTGAACCGTTTTTATGATTGAATTCATATTTCATGCTTCCTCGGGGCCCACCGTGCCCAATTTATAACTGGCTAACTCATGTAAACCCACAGTACGAGGTGTTGTGATTGGCACCTGGGGAAATGCTTGAGCGGGCAGGTGTTTTTCATTGGCTTGCTGGAATATGCCCATAAATTCTGAGTCTTGATTGGCTACAGTTGGGCTGTGGGACGAGAGACGTTCATGCCAGGCATGGAGTGGCCTGAAAACACACACCTTCACGAATTCTCAACATCGGACCACCTGAAGCTTCTCAAACACCTCGACCTCAGCAAAACCGAGGGGCCGTCGACCGGCACTCGGCAAACATGGGCTTTGCTGACTTCGTTCCTCCCTTCTCCCTCCATTTTTTCTGGACAGAGGCCAAAAAACACAAAAAGAAGCTGAAAAGGACATTAAAGTGAAGCTTTCACCAGGGTTTTTCCACAAATTGTGAGAGTTTTTACTGCTCTGGCTTACAGTAAGATGGCAGATTAAAAGAACGATTCCGACATATGACTCAGAAGAAAAGGATGAACTTCACATTACATGCCTTCTCTTGTAGCTGAAATGAGCGACTTGACATTGTAATATAGAAAATTACACGCTTCTGTGATGTGAAAGGCAGAACATCGACTCCCATATTCAAGAGCCAAAAATACCATTAAAAGAAAAGATGGCAAATCCACTGGCACTGTGCTAAATCTTTCACTTGAAGCGCTCGCATGGTTACAGATAAACACTTTAAAGGCTGTTTTGATTCACAAAAACAAGTGACTAAAAACCTATTTAAAAAAATGCAAATTAAATGTAAAATTAATGTAATATAAATATAAAAGAGAGCATCCCTGTAGTCCCTCATGACTATTTGTCCGAGTCAATAAATATCTTAAAAAAATAAAATAAATATAAAATAAAATGTGACTTTTTTTTTTAAAAAATGGCATGGTTTCTTCAGGTTGTATGATTTAATCCATGATATCTTCACAAATAAAATACATAAAAAATAGTTGTATTCATATATATATGAATACAACTATTTTTTATGTATTTTATTTGTAAAGATATCATGGATTAAATCATACAAGCTGAAGAAACCATGCCATTTAAAAAAAAAAAAAAAGTCAAATTTTATATATATATATATATATATATATATATATATATATATATATATATATATATATATATATATATATATTTATTTGACCTTATATTACATTTAAAAACTCTTACTAATAAAAATTATAATTAATACTAATAACATTTTTAATATAACACACACAAACACACCTTAACCCAACCATTAGCATCCACACACACAATATACACACACTATAAGATTATATAAGATATATATAGCACACTATAAGATTACATAGCATAGCTGACCTGATGTGACTGTGTTGCCAGACTCAATGAACTCTCTCCTCTCCCTCACACAAGGCTAATGAAGACAGCTACACTCCAACCGACACATCATAAACAAACTCTTATCGAAGCACAGAGACCCCCTCCACCCCTACACAAACAGGCATGTATGCGCAGACACGTGTGTTTAAATCCCAGGCCTTGCAGACGCAGCTGAGGTTCTGGAGCCGAGGACGACAGGTCTCCCCCCGCGGCCACTCACCGCCTGTCCTGATAAGACACATTAGCTTCCAGCATATCCCTTCCCACCCACAGCGTCTGCATTAACATGCCAATTAGGCCAGCAAACATCAGAATGCCTCTGGCAATCGCAATACCAAAAATACCATGTGCATGTGCATGTGCATGCACATGCAAAAACACAAACAAAACGCTAGAGAAGTTGCACAAGACAAAACCAAATTTCATGCACACTATATATACAGTATATGCACACTTATTATATATGTATGCTTACAAGCACTCTTAGAGTTTAAATACTCAAATATACATGCAGAATGATAAATCTCTGACTTTGTCCAAAAACACTCTGCCTGAATACACAGTGCATTTGATTAAGAAATTACTTAGATCATCATTATACTTCATTAAATGGAAGTAGTTTACATGTAAATGTAAAAAAACAAAAAAATACAAATAAACAAATAAATAAATATAATATATATATATATATATATATATAGTATTATTGTTTTGAGTCTTGATTTGAATTCAAGTGCTACATAATTGATTTTAAGTACTTAAAATAAGATTATCAAAAAATTGTATATGATATTTTTATATACATATAATATTTAAATATATACATACATACATACATACATGCAACTCATATGCATACTAATGTGCACTGTTTAAATGCCTAATATTGTTATTTTTAACCCTCTGGAATAATACATGCAAATGCAAAAGGAAGGCAAACACCACAAACCATCTCTATATACACACATAATGTCGTCATGTTACACTAAACTGTTTCGATTTCAAGCCAATCTGACTCTACAAAGCATCCAGTGTGGAAGGGGGGCAACGGGTGAGTCAGTCAGTCCCAGGCTGAGCGCAGCGCACGGCGGTGACACTGACTGATGGCTGGTTAGAGGTTTGTGTGGGGCACGGAGAGTTTAATCACCCATAACCTCAATTACAGACATCCACTCAGACTCATAAAGCAGCAAAACAAGATCAGCTCCTGCTCCAAATTCCAGTAAAGGCTTGGCACAAAAAAAAAAAACGCTTACACACACACACAAACAGATGCAGGCCTTCATCGGGAGCGTTTAGTGACAGCAATGCTCAGAATACCTCAGACCACACACAGTTCAAAAGCAAATGAATGTTAAAGATGACTAAACTGCAACGATTTAGAAATGTAAAAAAAACAACCAAGCTATTCAGAAATAACCTGTAAGGAAACAAACTCAGGCACGCAACTCATTCCTAATGATCACGAAAGGTTTGTGTGAGTACTGCACTCTCACACACACCAGCTTTATGCGGGATTAAGCTTCAGCCTTTATCGCCGAGTTCCCACAATCCTCGGTAGACTATCAGAGTCTCCTCCCAAGCCCCCCTCACCTCTCTTCTACCTTCTTTTCCTGCTCTTTCCACCTTAGAAAGGAAAATGAGACAGCCAAGGCGTTAAGTTGAGAGACCCAGGTCATAGCTTTTCCAAACAGCGAGGAGTGTATGACTTCACACTGACAGAGGCTAACAGAGCGACTGAGGTTTAAGGGTCACGGCCCCTCAGCGACCCTCATCTGATGTCTCAGGAGGGTTGAGAGGGCTAAACGTTGAGTCATTCAGTCAGGCATGCAGCAGGAGACCTCCGTGTTGACGGGGCCAAGCAGTGAGACCTCAGAGTGGGAAATGTCATCATTAGCGACAAAGAAATTTCACTGTGTATGCAGCTCCTGAAATAGTGTTAAATCTAGATTATATTAATGATACATACTATTAAAATATTTCAATTTATGAAATTAGAATTAAACAGCAATAGAAAATATAAATTTATAAATAAATTACTAAATAGACATACTGTAATAGACATTAATACATAAATTCATATTATATATTATATACTTTTTGGAAAATAAATAGATTTCAATAGTATTAGGTAAAAGACATTCTTTTATTATGACATATATTTTTTGATTATATTAATATCAGGTTTTTATAAATATTACACATAAATTAGTAAACAGACATTAATACATGAATTTATTATTATATTATATTATATTATACGTTTTTGATAACATATTAGATTCTTCTACACTAAAAAAAAAAAAATCAAAAGTTGAGAAAACTTAAGTTTAAGGCAACCAGCTTCAGGAGATTTTTGAGTTCTCTCAACTTGTTTTTGTAGGAAATTTTTGAGTTTTCTCAACTTTTGTTGTATGAACTGAGCACAAGAAGTTAAGAAAACTCAAAAATGTTCTGAAGCTCGTTTCCTTAAACTTAAGTTCTCTCAACTTTTGATTTTTTAGAAGACATATTATAGAAGTACATATTTTATAAATATTACACATAAATTAGTAAATAGACATAATACATTAATTTATTAATATATTGTTATATTATATTACATTATATTATATTTTTGGATAATATATATTAGATTTTTCTGGTATTAGGCAGAAAACATTGTGCATTTAAAATATTTATCCCTGGCACCCTGAATTCAATTGACAGCTCTGACAAACGAGCTCAAGTACATGTGAACAAATACACGGATATGTGCACTGACAGCGGAATCTTAAATCGGTAATGCGTCCTATTTAACTTGATGGATTACTTGTCTAAGTGAAAATAATTTGTTGATCCAGAGCGCTGTCGTGGCGACTTGAGTCTCACAAATCATTTTTAATTGACAGTATTAAAAGCAGGTGAAGGGAAAAAGTGCCTCGCAGAACACAAAACAAACATCTCTCAGTGTTGCGAGGGAACTAAACCACCTGTCACTAAAAAAAAAGCCTTTAAAGAATGAACGAAAAACCTGCCTTTAAAGATGAAGTGTCATATTTTAATGCTAAAACACTTTCTCTCAGTTTAATGTGCAGCGACAACTGTAAGTAAGCCATTCGTAGGCTGAAATATGAAGACTAACAATTTTCGCTTAATGGACGATAAAACAATCTCATAGAATTACACTGAAAGAAGAATCAAAGTGATTTCTAAGGACCAGAATATAATAGATTTGGGCCAGTAACCAAACCACCTAGAAGTCTGCTTAAAACAATTTGGGACTCACAACTGCACCCTTTAAATAGAAACACATCAGCCAAGAGCAATGAAACGATGAAGGCTTGACAACAGAAGGAATCAGCTGGTGTTTGGCTGCTTGCTTGGAGACCTTGAGTCAGTGTCTCCTCTCCTGCGTCCCCATTACTTCTGTGTGTTCAGCCAATCAACTGGACAATGAAGCAAGATAAATGAGAATTACCCACAAGGCAAAGGTTAATGTCTTTCGAACCGATCTGCACTCATTCTATCAACAAAAGGAGGAGATCAAAAAGCCCGGAGCATCTCTATTGACTCAGTGGTCCAGAGCGACTCCGTGTCTGCGATGAAGTGCGTTATCTGAAGCTTGCGAAAGCCTCTGTTGCTGTATGCCTGAGACTGGCTTTAAACCACTTTTGCTTTTTCCGCCATCTCTCCCTCCAAGCAATGAGCTCAAGCAATGAGCAATGGCACCAACAATTGTGACATCTGTTCTGCAGAAAAGGCCCGACGGATTACATGTCAATTACAACAAAGAGCCCAGAGTCCTGATAAATGACAGCCTGCAGAGATCCTTTGTGGTACAGAAGAAAAGTGAACGTTTAATGGCTTGCTGTATTCACATGTATTTGGAAACAGATGTGAAAATGGCTAAGAACGAATATTAGTTTGACTGTAAACAAGCCCAATGACTGAAGCAATTATCTGGGGAAATGAAAGAATTTTTAAGCATTTGTTGGCAAAATATAGGTTTGTTCGTGTTTGAAGCACGAGTGTGTATATGTAGAGGACTCAATAATCAGTGTTAATCTCATCAACAACATCACTGATGAAAATGTTTGTTTAAATTAAGGACAAAAACATTTAAATTATCATCATGCTGCGGCTCGCTTTCAGTATCGTTGAAAAAATAAACAACCTTTGAGGATGAAAAGACATCACAAAGATGCATATATTTTACTAAAATAACTATCTGAGATGTTTAAATTATTCACAGACAACAAATCTTTTTATTCTCGTTTTTGTTACTCATGACAAAATAAAAAATAAAAAAAACTTTGAAAAAGAAAAAGATGCATCACAAAGACAACTACACTTTACTTAAAATAAATGGTGTGTTTGTGTTTGGGACATATGATACACACCAAAAATGTGTTTGTTTAAATTACAGGCAAATCTAATTATCATCACAATGATTTTTTTTTAGCTATTTTTATTATTGTTTAAAAAAAGAATCTCTGTAGAAGAAAATACGAATACATTTTTATTTCAAATAAACTATTTGAGGTCTGTTTGTGTTTGGGGAATATTAGTTTTCACACAAACACACAACATTACAGATAAAAAATGTTTTGTTTAAATGACTTACAAAAACACAATCCTTTCATCTCATTTCCATTATTGTTGATGAAATGAAACATTTCTAAAAAAAGATGCATCAAAACAACAGTAAAATAATTTTATCTAAAATATACTTAAAAAAAAATATGATGAGAAAAAAGAACTCTGCATGCTGCATTTTAAGAAGTAAATCATATTCAAAAATATAATAAAAGTATGTAGATTGTCCCGCTTAAGCTGAACACCAGTAAACAGAATCTTTTTTGTGTGTTAATATTGCACATACTGTAATGAAGTTGTATATGCATGTGGGTGTGTTTTTATCACATTTGTGTCTGCTTTAACTTCTCAGGCTCTTCCTTTCGTTCTTAGCACAAACAGGAAGTCTCTAGGCTCTCTTCCTGGAGAGAAGCGCAGTGGGATATGCACACACACACAGACACACTCATAGATGCAGGTTTTATGAGAACACTCGTTCATACACAGATCTTGACAGCAGTCTCGTTCCTTCAATCTTTAACACACACACACACACACACACACAGTGCATATAAACTCTTGCTCAAAAGCCTTGTTAAGTTTAATAGAGAGACTGGATGTCCACAGCGAGAAAATGGAAAAAAAAGAAGACCACTGCGCTCAAAAAGGCAACGGAGCTAATGAAAACGAAATGAAAATGTTCAGGTGTATTCCTGCACAGAGACAAAACGCACGCTCAAAATGGCGTTTTTACAAATACTGTACACTTCTGTCTGAGGGGAGTTGTAAAACACATTTGTGACCACTTTTAATTCTCTGCACATAAAACAGATTTCAGATAGCATTAAAATTGAAAATTGCAGCTGTTGTTGTTGAGCGAGAATTAATTCAAAACAGAACACTGAGGAGAGAAGTGAAATGTTCAAAATCCTCTTTTGCTCTGAGGTCTTTGTCACTCTAGGTACTAAAACTGGCTATGTTCACACGTCAACTTTAACACCCCTAAAACAGCACCTTTACTCACCACCCTGCTAGAAAATCCAGTTTAACATGGTGGCTGGTTTCTAGCTAGTCCAAGCTAGCTCCATTTGTTCTTTTACTCTAGTTATCAGATGGTCCAAGCTGGTCAACCACCCATCATGTTGCAAAAACCAGGTTGACCACCAGTACAGATGATATCTGGTTTGTTTAGTCTAAGAGGGTCAACTAGCTTGCACTAGCTAATAACCATCTTAGACCAGCTTGTACCAGTAAATGACTAGTTTGAACCAAATAAAAACCATTCTGGATCAATTAATGACCATCTTGAAACAGCTTAAAAAAACAGTCTGAACCAGCTAAAAAAAAACATTAGAACCAATCTAATATCAATCATCCAGCCACCACAGTTCAAAAACCACCTTTCGTGCTGCTGGTAGCTAGTTTGTTTCTACGATTGTTTGTTTACGATTGTCTACCAGCTTGCATCAACTAATGACCATCTTAATCACAGACAAGATGATAACCAGCTTGAACCAGCCAATGACAAGTTTGAACCACCTAATAACCATCCTGAAACAGCTAAAAAAAACAATTAGGACCACCTTGCTGCTGGTGAAGAGTCTGCTGCTAGTTTAAGATGATCTACCAGTTGGCACCAGCTAATGACCATCTTATAACAATCTCAAACCAGCTTATAGCCAGCTTGAATCAGCTAAGGACCAGCTAGAAACCAGCATAACTGTTCCAAAATACAGTTACCAGTTTATAATGGATGTTCCACCAGGACACAACTCTGTAACTGGGGGAAAAAAAGTGCAATGTTGGGTGAAAACGTTCCGTGATCTATAATTTACGAGTTCAGCCTAATCAATTCAATCAGGAGACGACACGTTGTTTGCAACTCTGACCCACAATTAGCTGAAAGCATGTAATCTGGTTACTTGCGTGTTAGGCGATAAGTCACAGATTACACTGGGTTTATTTCGCTCTGATGCACCACTTTACCTCTGACAGGTGACATTATTTTAAACAAGCTTTTAATTCAAGCTGAAAGACAAACAGGATCTGACTAGAAAAAAGGTTTTTAATTTTAGAGCTGTAATCTTCATTTGAATCAATGCGAGGAGGAACTAAGAAGGACTAGGACAGATTACAAGCAGAAGAAACAAAAGGACACCGGGTGCATGTCTTCAATCACAGCAACCTTGAGGACACCGTCATTCTTTTGTGTATTCTGCCTCATTTTATCACCTGTTAAAGATTGAAAATTGTTCCACTTGTGACGTTTGAAACCTGTCCGCCACAGATAAGCAACACTGACAGGAACGAAAGAGAAATTGACTCTCACAAACACAAAAAAGTCCCATAACTCAGTTATTCCTCTCGGCATAAACACACCGAGAGTGCTTGCAACCTGACAGACCTTCAACCACCGCAGATGGATGGGCAAAGCTGGCTCTGCTGCTGCTGGGCAAAGATTTACCTGTGCTTGTGCGGAGCATGAACCTAGTGTGCATTTTACATTTTATAGCAGTTGATGACTAGCCAGGCGTCCAATCCAGATGTGAGCCTATTATCGATCTGCTCTGAACTGGAAAGTGCCTAAACCCGGACGGCTGGCATCCCTTACCAGATCATATGAGCGCCAGGGTTTTGAATAATTGAGCTGCGAGCAAGCGAGAGTGTCGGGTGAATCAGTGCTATATAAAGCCAGCCGCATGGCTCTTTGCTATTGTGTAATCATGCTGATCTTCCACACACGTGTCCGCTGCATATCGCAATATAATAGGCCAGATGGAGAAAGAGGTGTTAATAAACAGTGGTGTGCGCACATTAGCAGCTTGGGTTACAAACAGCTGCCTTATTTGCCATTTCTGAACGGGTATTATTGGAAGAGCAGGAGCTGTGTGAATGCTGATAATCTGCATTGGCAGAAAGATTGAATACCCATGATGGGAGCGAGCCACACGGCTCCCTGTTGAGGCCACAACGGCCCAGAGGGCTGTACTGTAATCAGATGTGGGACGACGCTCAGTAAAACTGCAGAAACATTGTCGGCACAGCTGGAGTAACAGTTGTCCACTCTCGGATGGAGATTAAAGACACAATCAAGGCTGAGTGTACACACAAATATACATGAAGGAGTGTAATCCAGAAAAGGGGAAAGCATTGCGGAGGTGTCTCTTTACGCTAATCTCTGCTTTATATCCCGATTGTTTCCTCTGCATTCGGACATCTTCGCTTGAAGAGCATTAGCAGATAGGAACGTGGTGTTCTGAGACGGTCAGGCAGCTTTCACAAGCATTAAAACAGCCCTCGCTACAGTCACGTACACATTGTTAACCCTTTCCTGGGATCGGCCTCTTCTCTTGAAGAATAGTGGGAGAAGAAACGAAGAGGAGTAATTGAGAGATAGATGACTAGCTCAGCTGGACATGAAATGCGAACCATCCACCCAGACGAGACAACAGGAAAGCACCTCTCTTAGAATGAGTTATGCACACCAGTTACCCACAATTCCTCCCTGTAGGCCATTAAAAAGAAGGAAAAGTCATTCTTCAAGAGTAAGCAGGATTTCAGTAGCCTAAACAGGTGCACCATGTTAAGAAACAGCATCCTGAAAGAGCATCCTTTAAGATTTTTTGGTGACTTTTCCTAAGACCAACAGGAAACAAAACAATATAAATATTTATTACATATATATTGTGTTTCTTATTTTCTTTTGATTTCAGGAAAAAAGTCACAACAATGCAAAAATATCTTAAAGGATTTAAAAACTAAAAATATTATTTCTTTTAATCTGGAAGTGAATTTTTGGCACTCAACACTTAATTAGAAACCTACCATAAACCACATCTTTGTAATGAATCAGTTGAAATGTTCACAAAGTTCAATTCACCCATTTTTCAGCCTATAGATGTAAATGAAAATCAATCAATGTAAATCAATTTTAGTATCATTTAAAATGTAAATGCAAATTATATTTAGGTTCCAAATGACTTTGTTGTTCCGAGCTTAATCATGACTTCAACAAATTTATCAGAAACGCAAGAAATTCTTGGAATTCTTTTGAAATAGTTCTGTGAAACTAACTGCTCAAAACGAAAACGATTCATCAGACTTCCCATCACTAACTTGCATCGGTTTTAAAGATGAAAGTGTGATTAATTCAAATTGAAATACATTTAATAAACCAGTCAACCACAACGATAGCATCAAAAATGTGTAGAAGTCTAGAGTGCGTTTCCCCTTCCCCTCACAACAGCTGTAAAATGCTTCTGTCATTCCTGATGGCATCTCGTTTGATTTTTAGTTTCATATATTCGTTATTATATGGCCACATCAGTCAATTAGCTCAATGTCACAGGCTGTAATGGACTTGTGGACATGATGCCCCTGTGGCGTTTGTTTCGCTCGGTCACACATGCTCTGATCTCTCCCTCCCATACGCACAGCAGCCTCGACTAAACCGGGAGAGTGTGTGTGTGTGTGTGTGTGTGTGTGTATGTTTGTGTGCGGTAAAAGGTCAACTTTCTGCAAGAATTCCTCCAGAACAGCCCCAAGTGTAGCCAAATCCACAGAACGAATGGGTGATGTGAAATAAAATGAGTACAATTTAACAACAAAAAAAAGAGAGTACATTTTCAAATCTCTAGGAAAAATCTATCAGTGCGGCCAAAAACTGAAAATCTCATTCATAAAGTTTTTCAGAAAATAACAACAAAGTCTTTTTTTTTTTTTTTTTTCCCCCAAAAGTCACAGATGTGTGTCCCTGAACAGCGGCGCACCAAAACAAGACATTTCCATTAGCTGTAGAAGTACCAAACATTCACTTTCAGTGCAAACATGGCCAACAAGTAACACCTTCATCCCATTCAGACTGTATCCCAGCATGCTTTGCAGCAAATTAGCACTCTCGCACGGTCCTGCTGCTAACTGTACAGTATGACATTGTAAGGTCGCAATCTTTCTCTCAGTGACGTCTTGCCCGTTTTGACCTCAAAAGTTGGCGAGGATTGACCTTGCCCTTCATGAGATCAGCTTCTGTGCCATTCGGATCAAAGAATCTCTCCATTTGCCTGTGGCCCCCTCTGCCGTAGCACCGTGTATAATGCCAAGTGTGTCTAATCGTTTTAGGATCAAAATACCGACAGAACCCCATCCACGACCTCCCCTATGAGCCCCCCTGCCCTCTCAAGCTCTTAGCGGCCACCCTAAGGGAAATCGGCTTCCTTGTGCCCTTGTGGATGGAGCTAACTGACCATGCTCTTTTCCAAAGGACACCTGAGCTGTACGACAACTGCTAAGCCTACAGCACGGTCCAGTTAACAAACAGACGATCCGCAGACATATGGCGAAACCTGATACGAGCACTGTCGTAAGCAAAGGGATTTAGTTGTTTAAACCTGTGTTATTTTATATCGTTGAGATACTATAATATTTTTAACATTATTTTGAATGTTTTACATGTTTATATTTTTCAGTAGTTTTAGTAATTGTGTTTGTCATTTATTAATGTATTTATTTTTGTCAATGTCTATATAGTTTTTATTATAATTATTTCAGATTTAGTTCGAGTTATTTTAGTACAACAAGGTACACTAAATGTATGGGAAAAAGTCATTTAGAGTAACAATTTTTATGATTTTACTTCATATAACGAATTATCTTTAATTAAATTAACCATTCAAAAGTTTGGGGTCCTGAAAAAATTGTGTGTGTGTGTATATATATATATATATATATATATATGTGTGTGTGTGTGTGTGTGTGTGTGTGTATGTATGTATGTATTACAGTATTACAGTTTCCACAAAAATGTTAGGCAGCACAGCTGTTTTCAATAATAATAATAATAATAATAGTAAGAAACATAAATATAAAAATTAAATATAAAAACAGTTCTTTTAAACTGTAATAATATTTCACAACAGTACTGTTTTACAGTATTTGTGATCAAATAAATGCAGCCTTGGTGAGCAAATGAGACTTTAAAACATTTTAAAAAAAATGTTACTGACCCCAAAATTTGGAACAGTTGTAGTAAATATTTTAATGTTTTCTTAATTTCTTAATATTCTAATTCTGGTCAATAAAACCTCTGAAAATAGTTTAGAATCTTCAAATTCAGACTCAAAATGTGTTTCTGTGTCACAATTACTCAAAATGATGAAGTACATAATTTGCCCAAGCCAAATAATTTTGGCATACGATTCCCAAAGACCTTTGACTTTTCCCCCATCCATCCCAAATGAGCATGAAATATCAGCACTAAAGAACATCAGTATTTTATGTTTGTAAAATCAGCATGCACAGTGAACCTATGTGTGTCTGATCCAGAGCATCCTGTTGTCCCTGGCAGGACGGGGTTCATGCATATTGGAATCAGATGACTTCAGTGGAGGCATCCATCCAAACAACACTTGGAGCTCGTCTTCCATAAACATACGCACATATAAACAAGCAAATCGCACACAAACAGCCAGTGTGCTGCACTCTGAAGGGTCTGGATCTTTCAGTCACAGATAAGTGAGAAGCTCTGGGCATAACTACTGTAATTTATGTGTGGACAGCCGCACGCAATCGTCCGGAAGAAAACCAGGATCAATAAATAAATCACCCAGATTAGCCTGTTCCTTTGGAAGGGCCTCAATGAATATCTATCTGTTGTAAGACTCCAAATATGCAACAATATCTCGTTGCGCAAGCTGAAAAAAAAAAAAAAAAGGTTCTGACGCCGCAATATATCAAATTTTCAATTGTTTTTATGTGTCACCCTAAGTGTGATCCTAAAGCAATGCTTGGTGCAAACAAATAATACAGTCTATTTATTTGTAATATTTTACTGCGGTTGGAAAGAGACCATGTAATCTCGCTCCATTTCCAGCGGTCAACTGCACTATAAACACATCTTAACTTAGAGAGAGAGAAAGACAATAAGGCTTATACAAAACTTCATATAGTGTTTTTCAAGAACGTCAGCCTTTTGTTTTCATTTAACTCACTGAAGTTCACATTCTGGAGTCTAGTTGTAAAACACAACAAAAGAGATGGAAATGCCATCTGTTGTGTGAATTACTCAAGTTTAGAAAAACTACCTTGAAATTTCTGTGCCAATTAAAACGAGAGTTCACCCAAAAATGAAAATTCTGTCAAATTACTTGTGTCGTTCCAAACCCATTAAGACCTTCGTTCATCTTCGGAACACAAATTAAGATATTTTTGATGAAATCCGAGAGCTTTCTGACCCTCCATAGACAGCAATGCAACTGACACGTTCAAGGCCCAGAAAGGTAGTAAGGACATTGTTAAAATAGTCCATCTGACATCAGTTGTTCAACTGTAATTTTATGAAGCTATATGAGAATACTTTTTGTGCGCAAAGAAAACAAAATTAACGACGTGTTGAATAAAGTCATTATTTCTGTTTTCTTTGTCATTTTACCTTCATCATCTGAACAGTTTCAGAGAGAAACAGGATATTTCTTGAAAAAACACTGTAGTTTAGAACAAGGTTTGTCTATCATGCAGTGGCTGGCTTTTGAAGTTTTCTATATTAACGTTGGTTAAATGAGGAATAAAATATTAAAAGAAAAACTAAAATAAAATAGAATTTCAGAAACTTTCTTTGAAATTGCATGCACCATTTAATCTTTCACAATAAGACCAGTAAAATGCATTTTAAAAAATAAGTCCAATAAGTAAGCAGGGTTAATTATGATTTCATGTTGACTTCAAAAGTGACCTCAAGCTGTGATCAGCATAAATTAACAGTTAATGACGAAACAGACTGAGAGAGCCAGGGAAAGGCTGCGCATCCCAGAGGGCAGTGAGATTCAGGGCGAAACTCGGCGTTGCCGCCCACCCACCCGCCTCGGTCAGCTGTGACAATGAGATAGGATTTCACTGTGATAGTGGCACAGAGAGATTAAGAGCTCAAAGATTTATCAAAAGCTTAGTCGCTCTGATTTTTTTCCTGACCCAGACACAATGAGCGGCTGCTGTCACACTATGCCAATGTGAGCGCTATTTCCTCCGTTTCTAACTCTTTCCCTTTTTTTGGTTTCTTTTGCTTCCTCCTTCAGTTTTGGCCCTCTCTCACGAAAACTTCTGTCACTCATTCTTTTGTTTCACACTATTCACACTCTTACTGTCTATCTGGCCCTGATCAGCACAAACGTCATCGAATGTCAGCTAGGCTCACCTTCAGATGGTGATGGTGAATCAACTAGTTGATAATGCGCTCACACACCACAGATCCCTGTAGAAATCAGACACACTCCAAAAAAAGGAAAAAACAAAACAAAACTGACAAATCCAAATAATAATAATAATAATAATAATAATAATAATAATCATCTTTATTTTCTATAGCGCTTTTAAATGTTACTTCTCAAAGCGCTTTACATAAGCAAATAAAACATCAAAATATACAATATAAAAATACAAAATAAGCAAAATGGAAATAAAACATGCATTCAAAACACTTGAAAAAAAAGAATATAAAATTCAAGTAAAAGCTACCCTAAATAAATGAGTTTTAAGACGAGATTTAAAAATATTAAGAGATTTTGCTTGCCTTATTTCAATAGGTTCAAATAGTCTAAGCTCTAAGCTTTTTAAGCCCACGTTGTGTGTTGACCTGCAGTCATCTGAGGTAAAAGTGTGGCTGTGTGTTTGTATTGATGGTCTAAGCCAGTCTATAATAGTATTTGCTCTTCATTTAGCCACAGAAAATAAATAAATAGAAAAAAAAAAAAAAAAATAAATAATAATAATAATATATATATATACACATGTACCATGGTATCAAATCTTACACAAGGGGTCATCTATGATAATACAGTACGAAAAATAAAGCATGTACTAAAATAAATAAATAAATAAATTTAAATTAAAAGTAATATTAAATAATAAATTATATTAGGGCTGGGCGATATATCATGCGATATGCATGCGCATCTTGTCAGTAAAGCCGGTTCCTTGATTAGCGGTAAATCTCCATCACCTGTTTTCAAATGGAGCGGCAGTTAATACACGGAGCCGTAGATCACTGAGAAGCTACGCAATATCGCGTTCATTATTGAAGGCGATTCATTTGCGATAATGAAAGTGATATTGCGTAGCTTGTCAGTGATCTACGGCTCCGTGTATTAACTGCCGCTCAAAATCGTGGAAATTACCATGTGCATTTTGTGCGCATGCATATAGCGCGAGATATATCGCCAGCCCTAAATTATATTATATTATAGAATATCTATCTATCTATCCATGGTAATAATAATGATGTTACTGTTATATCAATGATTACTATAGTATTATTAATACTACACAGCAAATTTCTGGAGTTGAAAAATCAGGAGTTAGGCAAAAAAGTGTGAAAGAGTTAGATTTCTGGAGTTTATTTTTTAACTCTGACTACAGTTCGTGTTATGGGATACTCCCTGGCTGTGTTTTATTTTGGAGTTCATTAACTGGTGTTCAGGAGCGTGTTTTAACACCACATCTGGAGTTAAATGTTGAGTGCATACGACCCTGGTTCTGCAGCACAAAGGACTTGTACTTCGATAGTGAGGTAAGAGTAAAACGCGTTTTTATATACATATATAGAAAAATACTGTTTCAAAATGTTTGACATTTTCTGACAGAAACACGTTTTGTCGTAGCTGTTACATTATACTGTGTACTAACGTCAGTGATCGTGCCCCGAACTTGGAGTTGACCGTAACTCGTTGTTTCTCCACTTTCCGAGCATGTTTTGTGCGTTTTTTTTGTTTGTTTTTTTGGTGGCGTGAGCGAGCCCCAACATTGGCTATCCGTCTTTCCATCTGTGTGTTTCTGAAAATGAAGCGTTTTGCCGTCAAATTGAAGTGGTGACTCAACTCAAGAAACATCCTGTTCAGCTTCCGTAAACTAATGCCGACGAGGTAATATCTTTTATCCGGTAATGCCTTTATGTCTCTTAGATAGCCTTATGTTTTACATACGTGGTTACTGCAGTGTCTACCCTGGCTATAGTTGAGCCATGAAAGTGCGATTAGGCCTGCAATGTTTTGAATTGTAACAGCTATGATAAATACGTTTTAGTCATGCTGAGAGTGTGTGTTTTTCAGCTTGTATTTTTTTTTTTGCATTCTCAATCACATAAAGGTTTAGCTCATTATCTTGGTTACATCTTTTCTCATAAATGTCAGATCCGACTTTGATAAAAGTGCTACATGGAGGGAAGAAGTTTGGTTCTCAAATTTTCTCAGTACAGGTGAGTTATGTGTTTAAGTATTCAGTTAATAAAGCATAAGAGACAGTAATTTTGCAATTTTTGTAAATAACATGTTGATGTTATGATGTTGTCCGTCAGGCGTTTCTGATACCAAAGAATACAGCATTTAGTCACAGATGACCAGGGCATAGAGGTGGATGAGGATGTCTTTCCAGAACTTGCAACAGCCAAAGAAATGTTTTATCATCCACACTGATGATGGTATGATATTTAAGAACATTTGTTTTTGTTTTATGGAATATTTTGAGAGTTTGTATCTTGACTCAGACAAAATGTGTGTATTTCAGAACTTGCGATGTCTTCCTCAGGTTACACAATCCTATACTGCACTACTTTTCTTTCATAAACCTGCATTCTTGATTTTATAAAATGCAGTGATGTGTTGTTGGCAATGTTTGAATTTTACTGAACATTTGGCACTCTGTTAGCTGCCTACATGTATTAAATGTAAATGTTTTTTGCTGTTAGATTTTACAGTATTTTATGACAGCAATTAATTTCAAAGTGTCTATGCATGAAATTTCTAAAGCTAATTGTATGGATTTGCTTAAATAAAAGCAGTAAGTGAAGACTATGGCATTCGGTGTAGTCATTTTCACATAAAAATATACTCTAAGAAGTGTTAAATGTAATATTTTTAAGTGTTAATTTTAGCACTGGTAAGGAGTTCATATTAAATTCAATTTTACAAATACTCTCTGTAGGATTAGAATTTTAACTCCAGAAAGAGTTAAATTTGAACTCTAAAGAAGTGTTAAAAATGTAACTCCAAGAGCAGAGTTATTTTAACTCTGCACTGGAGTCGATTTGATGGTCACGCATGTACACTCAGATTGAGTTGATTTTAACTACCAGGGAGTTTATTCCAAAGAGCAGAATTTGCTGTGTACTAATAAATTATTACACATGCAATGGCATATTATTAATATACTACTAATAATAATAAATAAAGCAACAATAAAAATTTCATTATCATCATACTAAAAAAAAAAAACCCACTGAAATATTGCACGCATTATATATATATATATATATATATATATATATATATATATATATATATATATATATATATATATATATATATATATATATATAGGTCAAACTGATACTTCACACTTCAGTATTTAAGACTGATTTTTAATAGTTTAGAATACAAAAATTCTAATATTCAGTAGTGTTCTTCTCTCATCTAGAGATTATTTCGAGATACTTCATCACATCAATGATAATAGCTCCAGAAATGCATTTACATTGTCTTCTGACAGACATACTACATTCTGCGCTAATAGATCACAGCGCCTGACGTCTCTCATCCAAAAAAGAATCTATTTAAAGCCAATATCACAGATGCATTCTCCATCATTTTCATTTCAAGAGGCATGGGCATTGTAACACTGGACATGAAAGCAAGCTGCTTTCAATTAGCTGGCAGATTAGCACAAAATATGCTTGACGGTGTCACGGGGAAAAATCCATCACAGCGAGCCGCACGACTCCCACTTTGCTTCCAGTGTTTACACGGGGCTGATGAGGGAATAAAGTAAAACGTCTCTCCCAGATGAGATCACTCTGATCAAACTTCTTTTCACTTCTCCTTATTACAGTCCCGACGTATGGAATGTGCTCATTGGTGCGGATACCGAGGGTGGCTGAAGTTTTTAGGACCGTCGCCAGGTCTTTATCAAATAGCTGATGAAAATGAACTTCGAAATCCAATTAGCCCAAACCCTTTTGGCAGCCACGACCCAAATAATGACAGACTGCAGGCCCGCTTTGAGAATATAAACCAACATGAGTACACATGACATAAAGACATGTAAAAAATGGCCACCGAATTGTTATTTCTCCACTGGGTTACCTTTGAAGCACAGTTTAAATAAATAAGACCATTAAAATAGCCGGGTAGTGATGAATTTGAGAGCGAATAAACGGCCCAACTCTATAATCAACAAGCTGGAGTTTCCAGGCCCCTCTGTGGCGGCCCCAGGCCAACAGGAAGTGGCGAGGACGTGCGTGGACGGCAACCAGAGCCAATTAAAAAACAGGGAGTGCTGAGCATGTTGTAGCTAACGAGCTCCTTTCCTTGACCTCGCTCACCTTTTGACCCCACCGTGCCCCTTCCCCTTCCCGTGCAACCACAAGGTCTACAAACACATGCTTTGGTTTTGGAAACCTTACCACATTCGCTTTTTGTCTCTCTGTAGGCCGATGGCGACGTTCCACTGAGCTAAAACACACCCACCACAAGTAAAATGAGTCGGTAATTTATGGGGTTAATTCTACCGCCACTTGCTGTAATGGGGCCGCAAAAGTTGAATAGCCTATAATATAGCCAATAAATAGCCTCCAAATTAATTGGGTGAATTTATGAAGCCATGGGATGCACAGCGACCCAACCGATATAATTAAGTGTGGCCAGAAGTAATAAGGCTCGGCTTAAGGGCGTAACTGGCGCTTAAGTTAAGTGATGTCAATGAAAAGTGAATAATTAAAGAAAAAAAACAAAAACAAAAAACAAAAAAACACACCTGAAATGAGCCTGACTAAACCCTCAACCCTAATGAAACAACAAAAGCCCAAGCCAGCGATCGTCTCCCTCTGCCCGCCACAGAAGTGGTCCTGTCATTGGGGCTCTCCAAACATGGACCATATGAGAGTTCAGAGCTGGCAATCAGACTCCATTATGAAGCAGAGTTCATCAGGAAAAAATTAGCCCGCCACTCCGTCGAGCTCTCCCATTGGCCGGCCACGTGGAGCGCTGCGTTTGAGGGCACCCCAGACATTCCTGTGGATAATCTTTTCCATTCCTCTGCTCGCTGCAGCAAGAAGAGCCCAGATCGCAGCACAAGGACGGCATTGTGAGGCCCCTCCGCAGCCGTTTTTTAAGTGCTCCCTCTTGCGCACTTCATACGAGCACTTTTCTTTAAAAAATAATATTAATAAAAAACTGAGCGCCTTTGAAACGAAGTTGGAACTGAAAGACGACGCCGTGTTTCTCACGGTCCCTCTCCAGCAAGACTGTTTTGTAAAAAAAAAACCTAAAACAATGTAAACCACTGGAAGCTAAAGTGCTACCACATCAGGGATTCAAATCTCCCCGGGTGACGTTCGTTCTCCTGCTTCGTTCGCCAACAAACCCATGTCATCCTCCTCGCTCTAATGTGTGATTTTGGTCACCACGGTACAAGCAACAAGCTAAGACTGGAACACATCCTCGCGCTCTGAAGAGATTTACGGAAACGCGTTCCCTAATTAGAAACACGGCTATTACTACTTCTATAAACGAGCGACTCCAGTTAGGCTAGCCACCACACCAGACCGCAGGATTTCCACAGTAACCGTGAACAGACTGCTGAGCACCACGCAGGGTTTTAAAGACTGGTTCTCCGCAAGCTCTATTATGGGCTTTGGAAAAGACAATATGTAGACAGAAATCATTTTTATAGGCAAACCCATTTGTGTTGCCAAAGCTCTCTGGAGCGTCTTAAGACCACCACGCCAGCTTGCGGAAATATTTAACATTTTTTACAAACAGAATGACTTCTGAGCGAATGGCTCCATGTAAAGCAACTACGCCGAAGAATCCTCTCTGTATACGATCTATAAAAGTAGCCCTTTATTGTGAGTGATGTGTGCGGACTGTCTGTAGTAGCTATTGAAAGATGCTTGCCATGCCTTTCAGGGTTGAGGGAGTATAAAACATGCATTCAATCACAAGGGCACATGAGGGATAAAAGAGCCTTAAACTTGTGCTTCTGAGCAAACATTTAACCCTATGGGACTTTTGTAAAAATGGATTTAATAAAATACGCCAAGATGTGACTGTCAAAACCAATCCTTCTTAAAAAACAAAATCAAAGAGATGAATCAAAATGGTATTTCATTTTAATGGCATATGGATGAGGTCTCCCACAATGCACCTGGCACATGTGTGGGGCCACTTTTATAAATATACAGCAGTGGTTCTCATCTGGTGTTGGAAAAAGGTTGCATATATGTTCTGATGGGGAAAAAGCGACGCTAAATGCAACTAATTAAATGCAAGCAGCCAGCCATATAATTGTGCATATGTAGAATAGCAAAACAAATTGGCTTATCAATTTTTAAAAGTAAACATTTTACATATTGATGATGTTAAAGGTCGTCTGTCCAATCAAATTAAAGTATTTAGCTGCAAACTGATTTGTCAGTTAGCTGAACTCAGTTACATTATGCACAGGTTGCTTGTCATGTCCTCATCCAAAACTGTAAAATTAATTTATTTCAGTGTGTTTTAATGTGAGGACATTTGCATTTGTACGATGTACAATTTTTGGTCATTACTTGATCAAATCTAGACAAGAACAAGATGAGAACTGCTGTCTTACATGATTCTGCACTGAATTAATTTATGAGCCTCTTGGATTGATTCTTTAAAAAGAACCAGTTCATAAGAATCACTTGATCACAAACTAAACATGCTGCGCTACATGTTTCCAAAGACAAGGCAATAAAAGGCATGTAACAAAACATGTTTACACACAAGCCAACACTGATCCATTCTCGACATACCACAGTGTCACAGCTGGAATGTGCCGTAACGCTGCCCCTTAAGGATCCCTCAGAGGAGGTTGGTTGCTAACATGTCCATCAGCCCTTTAAACTAGCATAACAAACTGTAAATCACACACTGTAAGACCAAAACATATGAAGGGGACCAGACACTAATTAAGATTAGAGAGTTTGTTTATATGTGCACGCAAGATGTGTCTTGTTTCTTGCAAACGCAGACATATTACAAGACCAGACATATTTGGCATGAGTTATAGCCGAGCACAGTGGAAATCCGTTTAGGGCTCTAAATATGACTTCAATGCATTGATTTATGCATGTATCTTTCGTTCTTCAAAGTAAGGACCATGAGGTTTCATGGGAACAGTTGACGCACACAAAAAGGCAGGATTATTTTATGGTGGAGACACACAGCTGCCAAAAGACAAGTTATTGCTGAAAGTTTATGCGCTGTGGAGAGCTTAAGCAATTGTGCAGTTCTCAATATGCATAGGTTACCTGTAGAAAGCCTGCGTTGATGAAGAGCACACATTCCGCTGAAACACGTGCATGCTTCTGCTCGTCCTCTCTGAGGTGGCGGTGGTATCGAGCACTGGGGTTTCAGGAACCCTACAGGAAAAACAGATGCAAATGATTTTTACTACATGCATCATAATGACAAAGTCAATTCATCAATTCATCAACATAACTGTAATGTTGTAATTAATGTAGTAATTAATGTAATATTATTAATATATAACTTTAATCTGCACAAAACAAATGAAACATGAAATAACTACAGCGTAACGAATTCACAATATTATGTTAAAAAATTGTGTGTGTGTATGTATGTGTATATATATATATATATATATATATATATATATATATATATATATATATATATATATATATATATATATATATATATATATATATATATATATATATACACACACACACATACATAACACACACAGACATACACACATACATATACAAACGTACACGTAAATATTTCTTAAATATATACATGTATGTGTGTGTATTTATATATACACAAATATACACAGTACACACACATTACATAAACACAAACTTTTACTTTGGATGTGATTAATCGTGATTAATCAATTTGACAGCACTAAAAATTATGATTTATAAAATTTAATATAAAATATTTATATATTATATATTACATTTTAGACATAATTATTTAAAATAAATCAAATAATATTTACTTTTTTTGCAAATAAATAAAGAATTGACATTTTAGGGTAAAACTCTGGTCATACTGTGCCTCTCTAATGTAAAAGATGCACTTCTGATTGCCCACTTCAATACCAGACTGGCAGACCTGTCAGAGCAGATGCTTATTTGCCCTTTATATTTGAAATGGATCTTTTAAAGAAGCAACATAATTTGATTCGCCCTGCCTCGCGTATTGCCCCTCTATCTGCCACAGCTACCCCCGGCCGACCCCTCACATTTCCAGTTTTGCCCTATTCTCTGACCCACAACCCCAGTGGCTGGTGGACATGCGAGCCGGGGCTACAAAAAACGCTGGGGGGAGTTAAGAAAGGAGCAGGGGTGAGATCAGAGGCGGATGACTCAGTATGGGCAAAAGGCCAGATGATACAGGCAATGCCTGCAGGGGTCGGGGTAAGAAGTCATGCTGTGCATCTCAGGGGTTTTAGGCCATTCCTCACACTAGGACCTTTTCTCTGGTACAATGGGTTAACTGATATCATCACCCATGTGGCGAGAGATCACAGAATAGTACCCGCAAGGGCTTTGCTGTCAATCAATATTGAAGAAAATCTTAAAGGGACAGGTTCACCCACAACTAAACCGTAATCTCTCTCATTTTGTTTAAAATCTATATGACTTTCTTTGTTCTGTGGAACACAAAAGTTAAATTTGAGGAATATCATATATTTCCTATATTTATATCCTATAATTTATTTACTAGACTGATCTGCTTCTAGAGTCAACTCACTGACTCAATTGTCTAGTTTCAGAAATGGTTTGGAGATATATATAAAAAAAAAAAAAAAAAAAAAAGGCGAACAAACCATAAAAGTCAAAATAATATTTGAAATAATGTTTTAACCAATCATAAAACTGGGAGAGCAAAATAAAACCACTCTATGCTAGCAGATAGAGTGACATTTGAAGATCTAACTTTTGCCATAATCTACTTTCACAAGTCAGCTGAGGATGCGTGATGACTCACAGAGCCAATGAGAAACAGGATGAGCAAGCTTGCGCTGAATGTGCACCGAATGATCTTAAAAAGCTCGTAGACCTTTCGGATCAGAGCGAACGTGAAGAGCAGCCGCATCCCCCCACTCTGGTCCCTGCTCAATAAAGCGCCTTTACTTCCACCATGAAAAACATGTCATTCCAGATGAGCTCAGCCAATGACATTTAAAACAGGCACAGGGATATTGAATTAGTTCCCCATGATAAGCTGGCTGGGATGCTGATGCTCTGGTCAAAGAGGGGGGGATGGGACAGGAAACGGACGGACGGACTGACTGCCTGTTAGGCGCCTGCTGCAGCTGTTTGATTAAAACGACAAAAACGTGGAAATGTCAGAGAGAGACGAGGAACCTTAAAAATGATACCAAGGCAAGGTAATACAGACAATATGAGAGAAAAGAACTCTGAAAACAGCTGGAGAAAGTCATGAACAGCAACAAGCAAACTTGTGTTTGGAAGGATTACTTTGCCCAAAAAAACCCAAAGAACTACAATTCACAAATAAATAAATAAATAGTAGACTTGTGTTCTATATTCCTAAACCTTCTGAAGTCATATGACAGATAACTTGCCTCTTCAGTGAGATGTTAACCTAAGAGTCGTTGCAACTGGTTCATCGAGTCAGTGAGCTTAACTTGAGATCTGAATCTGTTCAATGTCATGAACGGATCATTATATTAAGCTAGTTATTTTCACTGAACAGATTGATCTGACTCACAATCAGAACTAAACAGGCTGTCCATGAATAAGACTAATCTGGTTCTCGTGTTCAGCTCATTGACTCAATGATCTGAAGCGATTTTCATGTTAACAGTTCACTGGAGGGGAAGATTATCGGTAACTCAAATTTCCTCACAAATCATATGAATAGAGTCCGAAAAATGCATTTGAGTCTTAGAGCTGACTAGTTTTTGGTAATTTTTGTTCAGTGTGAACAGTATGGAATAATCACGAGAACAACATACTGTAAGGGAGTTAATACCATAGAATTGTTCTTTCTTAGTGAACTCTCTCTTTAAGAAGGTGCTGAATATTAGTGCTCTTCATGGTATAGCTGAAGTATGCATCAATGAACAATCAGCATCATGTGAAAACCACAAGAGATTATAGGAAACTGTTAAACGTATGAGTCTGATTATAAATCAGGTGATTAGTCATTGCTTATTGGGGAATTTGCACAGATTAAAGTGTAAGCCTATTCGTAAATGCAGCAGGAGTCTGGTAGATGCAGTAAAAAGAACAGCACATAAAAGAAATTAAGTTTTCACACTGCTGCTTTCTAGGACACACTTCATCTATCGTGTAAAATCCAGCAAGCGTAAACCAAATTAAGCATGTAATACAAGGCTTGAACATGGCTGAAATAAATAGGCTGTAATCAGCGACGGTCATCAAAATGAATTTAGGCCATTGGGGACACGTTTCCCTGTGGCGTATCCCTCGTTCCCTGGCTCGACTGGTCAGTGGGGCCCATTAGCTCTTGCCTAAAACCCCGACGGAGTGAATCACCTTCATTACAGCACAACAGATTCCGTATTGTGTAACCAGTGAAGGGCGGACAATGACACATTCCCGCTTGCTCTGAGCGATGTCACTGAAAATTACCGCTTTAACACATGAGCTAAGGCTCCCAGTCAACTTCGGCTTTTCCAAAAACACGGGTAATGCGGAAGGACAGGAACCACCACAAAATAGGAAAAGGAGAGGGGGAAAAGGAAGTTCTCAATCACAATCCCAAAGAAAAAGGATATAATGAAAACAAATGCTTTTTGAAATGCTCCAGATATGCTTGAATTTTGCCAAATATGCTCGACCGTTTATAGCTTCATAATGGATTCAATTAAAATCAGATTTCCCGTAATATTACAGCACTCACAGTTTAATTTCTGAATTAGAAGCCACCGACGGACAAGCTATTCTACCTTTTATTTATGGGTTTTAATCAGAGATGTGTGTAAACAACCCACTGTGTGAACGTGTGATTGTATCTTAAACAGTCTTGATGAATATTAAGATCAAGTAATCTGTCTTTTAACAGCTCCTCTGGACTCAAGCTTTATGTCTTGGTGCAAAAAAACCCGGATTAGTCAAGTTTAATGTCTCTCTCTTGATTCAGCATCGTGAATCAGTAGCACACTGTAAATACACTGGCTCATTAAGACAATGCCCCCATGAATACTGTGCTTATAAAAATAGACCCTATAATTTTTACATTATGAAATATAATCCTGAGACATGCTGTCATTTAAGTACATAATGATGTACATTCAGGCTGTCATTATCACAAAATAAATGCCAGCATGCAATACGGACTCCAGCACAAAGAGGAGGAGCTGAAGTTGTTTTATTGTGTGAGAAGAAAGAGTTAGAGCAGTGATACGAGAGACTAGCACAGCTATCAGCAGCCTGGGATGGATACAAAAATATCTGGTCGATCAGAATCAAGTATTGATAAAGGTATGTAAAAGACATAAAAGTCATCTAAACCAGGGCCTAATGGTGAATGCACATAGTTTTCCGCGCTCATGTTAACGGATTAGAGCGTTCATAATGCACATGGTTGCGGTCCGGCAGTGCGTCAGCGTCAAAGTTTCCACTGCACGCGCTGAATTAAAGTGACAGCGCATTGTTCTTTATGAACCGCAGGATTGCTTGTAAAAGATTTAAATGCCAAAGAACAGGCAGTAGAGCTGACTTCAATGGTAAGATTTAATTTAGAATGTTTGTGATAATGTAAGAAAAGTAGTTTAAATGTTTTGTCACTTGCTTGAGCAACTTAATATATAAATCTAGAAGTAAATGCAAAAGTAAAAAGCATTGAATAATGTGTTTCTTATATTTATTGCATTTAAACACATCTATGAAAGATTGTATTACTGTACTGTGTAAAAAAGAATCACAATGCTGAAAAAGCATTTTAAGTAACAATGTTTGGATTTGAAATCAAAATAATGGATAAATGTTGTGTTTGTAGTAAACAGCCATGGATCAGTTGCAGACTCTTGTGTGAAAGCACAGTCAGTGCTGCTTCTGCACCGCTTACGCACATGGACTGCATACGCACTGCAAACGGAGTATGTATTAACCAGGTGTAAAAGGCCCATCTCACATACAGCTCATGAAATCAGGCTTGTGCTGTGTGTAAGCTATTGTGCAACAATTGCATGATTGTCAAAACAAAAATGCAGTGCATGATCAAACATTTAGGTGAGATAAATATATATTTTTGAAAAATGTCTAAAAAATGTCCTTCTCCACCCCTCAAATAAAAAAAATCCTCTCTCACAAGAGTTACTTAAGAGGGGAATTTATTTTCAAAAATGAAATTCAGGCACTGAATAAATGTCTAAAAATCTTGACTGGAGTATGACTGTAAATAATTCTACATGATAAAAAGAAGGCTTTAAAAAGATCGGTATCGGTGATCGGATGATACTGCTTTCTGTGATCGGCCTCAGAAATCCTGATTGGAGCACCCCTAGTAGTGGGTAACACTTTATTTTAAGGTGTCCTTGTTATATGTGTTACATGTACTTACTATTATAATATAGTGTTGTCAAAAATATCGATATTTCGATAAATATCGATACTGAAATATCTGAACGGTACCAATATTAATTTCCCGAAGTATCGATACTAGCCGAGCTGTCACTTTCACTTCTCTCCAAAGGCGCGTTGACAAACACCACACGTGACCGCACTCGTCTCCTTCGCTCTGGTTAAATAGCAAAAGTGAAGTGAATAGAAAGATGACGAGTGCGGCGCCCCGCGACCGGCTTTGGTTGATAAAGAACACAGCAGGAGTGATATCTGTAGGGCCCTATGATTTACGCGATGCAGAAAACGCGGACGGAATCGCGGAATCCAGTCATAAAAACGGAATTTACAGTTTAACGCGGAATGTCGCGGAATTTGTCAAAGTCTGGATGAATTAATCAAAAGTAGGTCATTACATTCTAAATCAAATCAGCGATTTGGACTAGTATCTGTAAATATTAAGCCGCAAAGTCGATTTAAATATGAATCCTGCATGTTCTTGCGTGTCTGTGCTGCACGCACGGTTTTGTTTACTAACGTGGCGCTCAAGTGTGATTTCAGCTCTATCTGCCGTCTCAATGAGGACATAAATACATGAACAATATCTCTAGAACTGATCTGAAAGGCATTTTACGAGCATTTTACCATTTCATTTGAGTAAAACTATAGCGTCATATCATACACACACATAACTTTAAAGGTATTCACGGCAACCCGTCAAAATTTCTGAGGGGGGAAAACACATTTCATAAGGCTACTGTAAGAATAAATTAAAAATTGTTTGTATGCATTCAAATAATAGACATGCTAAACACAGAATTTGGTAACAATAAAACATAAGGTGAGAAAAAATAAAACATTTCATACGGCCCTAAACATAAATTAAAATGTTAAATTGTATAATTTTCATGATTTTAATGAATTAGACATGCTTTTGATTAATAGCATTTAATTTGACCAAAAAAAGATTCCAGAAAAATTAAAACGGAAAAAAAACGGAATCCAGAAAAATTAAAATGGAAAAAACTGAATGTAGAAAAAATTTAAACGGAATTTGGGAAAAAATAAAACGGATTTCATAGGGCCCTATATCCGGAAATATTTTGGTTATGAAGCAAATGCGTTGCTACAGAGCAGCGCTAACACCTCTAATTTAGCAACGCACCTGAAAGACATCCTGTACACACGGATCTATATTAAGAATTTCGAGAGGTTGGTAACTGTTCTCATTTTAACATTACTGAAACATTAACCAAGATTATTGTTGCTGATATGAGTGTTGTCTCGTGTTTTCACTGTAATTCTTAAAGTAAATATAATCTGACTGAGGAATCTTAGACAAGTAAATACTTTAACTGTGGTCAAATGTAAATTAGCTTGTGCTTATTTAACTTTATTCAAAAAATTTTTACTTAAATTCTGCAATTTGTCCTCAGGTCGATCTAGTGAGCATTGTTTTCACACGTGATGCACGCACTTTTGTGTTTAAATCTCTTCATCAAATAACGTTGATGTATTAACCAGCATTTATGAACGATGAGCAATGCATTTGTTACAGTATATTTTAATCTTTGATAACATACAACGGATCATGTTAGCTCTGGTCCAATGAAAAAAATATCAACAAATAGAACTTTGGATTTTAATTAGTACATGTATTAAATGTTAGTTTAAATTAACATTTAACTAAGATTAATAAAAGATTAATAAATAAAATCAACAAATGCACTACCTCAAGACATTTTTTGTTCATGTAAAATATACCTCATTATTGTCATGTTCTCGACTTGTTATATTTATCTTTAAATTAAAAAAAAATACCCCCTTAATATTGTGGCAGTTTTTTTCTCCGTGGTATCGAAAATGGTATCGAATATCGATATTTTTCAAGGTATCGTATCGAAGTTAGAAATTCCAGTATCGTGACAACACTATTATAATAACAATAAATTATGCATAATTACATGCAAGTAACCCTAAACCAAAGCCTAATCCTAACCCTAACCCTATAGTAAGGACATGTAGTTAATTAATATTACTCAATAAGTGAATGTATAATTACACTGTAACAAGGACACCTTAAAATAAAGTGTAACTTGGTAATGTCATTATTTTTGTTTTCTTGTGTTCTCGTAGCTTCACTGATATCACATGGACTATTTTAATGATTTACCTTTCTGGGCCTTGAACGTGTCAGTTGTGTTGCTGTCTATGCAGGGTCAGAAAGCTCTCGGATTTCATCAACATCTTAATTTGTGTTCCGAAGATGAATAAAGGTCTTACGGGTTTGGAATGACATGAGGTGAGTAATTTATGACAGAATTTTCATTTTTGGGTGAACTATCCCTTTAATATTATTCAAGGCAGCACTATATTTTTCCTCAACCAATGGCAGATATGTTTGAAAACAGTTATTATTTCAGCTAATGCAGAAATGACGTGCTTCACCTTTTACTTCAGTGGTTCAGGGCTGCTTTGTTCAGAGGACTGAGTTGGAAAAAAGGTTTAGATCATGAAGATTCATTATCTGCAATACTACATCTGTGCCCATCTGATTACTGACTCAATTTTGTAAACACACTTTGCAGGGTCCTTTTTCCTGGGCCCAATAAACAGCCTTGAGAGCTCAGAGAAGCATGGGCGTAGAGCATTCCTCACGTCATTGAAAAGCCTATTGTGTTGTCTTCTCTGTATTAGTGGCTAGTGACGTTAAGCAGATTGCCTCATTCTTGAATGTGGAAACATTCAGAGGAACGCATTTTCAACTTATTGCGAAGGACGAGGAGAATTTTTAAACAACTCTTAAACTGATGAACCAAAAACCCTTTTAAAACACTCTCACTGTGGACACACGTGCCAAATGCGGTTGTCTTAACCATGTTTCCTTGTTCTCTCATGGCCTATGAGTGTGTTCCACTGTGGTGTCCAAAAATGAACTTCAGATGTTTGCTTTCCACTTACAGAAATAATCAGGCAGAGAAGCCTCTCATTAGATTCAATTACCACACTGACAGTTACGCTACATCTGACGGACGCAACCTCCACGGCGCTTTAATCAAAGCCCATGAAGGATGACAGCCTGACTTCGTTGGGTCTCCTGGTTAAACCCCAAAAGCTACTAACTCTGATGTATCTGGGAATCAATGACGCATGGACACATTCGCTCCTTCATCGGAGAACGCACGCCTTGGAAGCTGATCAGCATGAAGGAAATGTCAAACCTTTGCTCAGCAAACTGTCCGTTTCGACTGGAAACCTTCTCCCTGCACCTTTCCACCAAGCCTTTGTTCTCTTCTCGGAAATAACCCATGTGACGTTGCAGACCGTAACGCATTTTGACTTCACATTTATTCAGCGAAACCAGGTTTCCAAGGGGATTGAAAAGGAGGATAGTGTCCAGAGGTCAAGATAAAAGTGAAAGACATAAAACACAAGGAGGACTTGAAAAGCTTTACATTTTACGTGAAGTTTTAACACATTCAGCCTTTTTCTCACAGTGAAGGTCCCCACAGGGGGCGTAACCCTACCTCGCTCTGAAATTCCAGCCTTAACAAGGCCATTGCTGAGACCACAGGTGTTCCGGCTTGAACAATCAAAGAATAAAAAAAAAATAAAAGACACATACAGGTCACACGGCCTGACACCAGGTCTGCCTGCTGGCCCCACACTGAGCGCAGCGGTTTTAGGTGTCAAGTCAAAGGCCATTCTCAGACCCCACTAAGCTGATATCATCAGGTGCTTGCTGTTTTAAACTAAATACCACATTCACCCCCTGCCACACTAATTGCCCATGAACCCATAGCCACCAATCTTCCTGTGCCAGCCTTTTTTAGACTGCTTACTAAGCCACATCCCTCTACAGAACAGCTGAGTATCACAATAAAATATATTAAGCAGAAAAGACATTTGACACAGGACTGAGTAAACTAGCTATGAGAATTAGTGTAATTAATCAAAACGTATTTCATATTATGGCCAACAGCTCATAAATGGCTAATATTAAAATGCTATTCAATTTTGTCTACACATAAATAAGTTATATAAGGTTTATATTATATACAATATAATAATAATAATAATAATAATAATAATATTTTGTATATAATAATAATAATAATAATAATAATAATAACTAATCATTATTGTTGTTGTTGCTATTATTATTATTATATTGTAAATAAGAATTATTATTATTATTATTATTATTTATATAACAATACAAGTAAATGGCACTGGTAATCAAAATCAATCACAATATGATCACAATGTCCAATATAAACAACAAAAAAAAAAAATTAAAAATATAAAATAAAATGATAAAAGATAAAAGTCAGATAAACAATATTGTACTGCTGTATTCTTTAACTCTTTAAAGTATTACCACTACAGCGATACACAATACAGAAATTATTGACCACTGAGTCACATCCTGCACATGAAAAAATGGTGGCATGTGATTAAAAAAAAAAAAGGTGTTAAGTTGAAAATAGTCTAACTTTTAGTAAACATGGACTTTGATCTGTGCCATTCTGTTTTCTAAGACATCTCTCACCTAAACACTCAAAACCTGCCTAATTATTCAGTCCTTCCTTTACATTTCCTTACACAACTAGTTATTCAGGAAACCCACCAGCTAGGTGATTTCAAAAATTCCTAGTTTTGCATCTCTATTTTAACCCTCTCCAGCTTTGTGTCCACAACCTAGCAACACGGGTCTTCAAAAAAAAAAGGGCTTAACACTAGTGGATGTCTTCAGTTGGCTGAAATGATGTGTTTCTCTAGATGACAAAGTGTGTGTTTGAGTGTGGTTCTGTGTAGGTGTGAAAGGGTTGTGCCACTAACAGTTTTGACCACAGACGTTACTCTCTCTCTCACACTGAATGTTCATTCTGAACATGGCATGGACTCAGCAGACACCTCAGACACCCTCAAGACCACAGTCACAGATGCTGCGTCTGACTGCTGTTTGTCATGGTGTGGTCTCACTGTATATTTAGTTTTTGTATTTTTGCATTGTTATACATTTTTCACAATTTTTAACATTTTTGCAGTGATACGTTAATTAGCGAGCTGATCAATGTATTATTAAAGTGATCATGATATGGCTAATAATAATAATATTTTAAATATAAGCCGAATTATGTCATTATAGTGGGGTAGAGGGACAGCATTTGAGAAAGAAAGAGAGAAAGCAAAAAAAAAAAACAAAAAAAAAAAAAAAGAAGAGGCCGACAGAGAGAGGAGGGGCCAGGAAGGAAGGAGGAGGCAGTGGTAACGAGGTTAAGGGGGAGATGTTAAAGATGGCTTCTGTAAGTCAGGGCCAGGCCTGCTGCAGGGCACATGCTGGAAACAAGGGCTTTACTTTCTGCCCAACGTTTCGAAAAGTTCCTTGGGCAAACAGCATAATCAAATTTGTGTGATTGGACTCAGTGAAGAGAGAGCTTTCTTTGATGAGAGCTGAGACAAGGAAGCGTTTAAAATCCTGCCGCCCGGCTCACATCTGTACCATTACTGAACACATGACAGGAGTCAGATCTGGAGAAAAGAGAGAGACATGCTCATAAACACGGATTTATTTTGATATTTACATCAAGTCGAAAGTGACCCTAATTTGATTCCAAATGAACGACGATGAAAAACAGCTAGTATTTAGAGGAGTGGGCTGAGGTTACAGAAGATGACCTGTCCTCCAAAAGTACATCGTGTTATACGTCTAAATGGGCTAAGCTTGCTGCAAGCTGCATCATTAGACAAAACATTAACCCTATCCCTATTCATCCGGTATTTTGCTTGGTTAAACAAATAACCTAGGAAACATATACTTTGACTGGAAACGTGCAACTTGTATAACTACTGTTCAAAAGTTTGGGGTTAGTAAGATTTTCTTTAATTTTTAATTGAGCAAGGAAGCATTAAATTGATCCACAGTGAAAGTAAAGACATTTATATTGTTACAAAAGATTTCGATTTTGAATAAATGCTGGTTTTTTTGTATCTTCGTTTTCACAAAAATTCTGTCAATTGTTTTCAAAATTGATGAGAAGAAATGTTTCTTGAGCACCAAATCAGCATATTAGAATGATTTCTGAAGGATCATGTGCCAACAGAGAAATAAATTGCATATTAAACAATTATTTTAAACTGTTATAATATTTCACTGTTGTTGTTTTACTTTTGATCAAATAAATGCAGCCTTGGTGAGCATAAGAGACCTCTATCAAAAACATTAAAACTTACCAACCCAAACTTTTGAAGAGTAGTGTGCTAGTCAAAATTGAGTGATGCTATGCAGTTATTACAATGAGCTTTTAAAAATCTCTCAAACTGATAAAAACTGTGCTATCAAACAGGAAATGTCAGTAGGTTCTCCACAGAGTCACCTAAAAACACTAAACTTGGGCTTGTTGCCTTAAGTCTGCAACATTGAAATCGAACAACACATCGTTCTGATTTCTAGGTCTGGATTCCTACTGAGAATATAGCATATAATTAACACTTAGCTAGCGGTGAGGGGATGTCGGTTTATTTCTAACTCACAATCAACGTTTCACCATAAAGTTGCATACTGAAAAAAAAACATCTGAATTCAAAATCAGTAGAGGGCTGCAGTGTAGTCTGATTCACAAACAAATGACTCTTAAGAGTGGGTTCTTTTAATGAATTAAAGTTACAAACTTAAAGTTATGAGTACTTTTGCATGCCTTTATGCACTTTTTAGAACTTCAGCATTTTGGTGCCTGTTCCCTTGCCTTACATAGACTGATAGAGGTGTGGTATTTTTTCTAAAAAATGTTCAAATCTGATAAGTAGGCCTATACTTTGGTGCACCAACTAATCTCAAAAACACACACATTCAAAATACTCAATGCTTAAATCTCAGTATATGAACAGGGCACCTGTGTCCACATCTCTCATATGACGGCAAACACACAATTATGCAAAGATAAAGAAATCTGAGCATTTGCACTGCATGTGTGTTGACTGCATTGAGTCGCTGCGCTCACAATGAGAGCGAAACTAACCCGACAGGTCAAGTGGGACGGCACGAGACAAGATTACGATCCAGACGAGGATTGCAAACAGTTTGCTGAGCAAACACTCCAGCCTACGAGCATGTGCTTTGAAATGACAGATGAAGAGAGGACCTCATGTGGCGCTCATAAGTGATGATATTCATGTGAATCACTTCCTGCAGTGGCTAATCAGAGAGTGGACTTGAATGTGTGTATTTCATACCATCTTAATTTTAAAATGGAATAAAATGTGCTTTGGAATCAATGAGGGCTTTCAAGGACTATTAGAGTTATGTTAAAATAGCATGTTTTTTAGTTTAGAGACCAACCAGATGTGCAAGTCTGTGTGAAAAAGCTGACACAAGTCTGCAGTCTTTATTGTTTTTCTCCATCTGCATCTCGCAGGCATCTGAAAACAGGAACATTAGCTGGCAATGTAAATAGAGTTGTGATTGCAAAACCACACAGGTTGCCACCACTATAGCGGCTGCCTGTTATTGAATTGAATGCATATCGATGATAAATGAAGCGCATGCTGTTTTAATGTACGTGGTAATGAAAGCAAATCCATTTTCTTGTAAAATAAAGTGATTATAGCTCCTTGTAACCTGAAGCACAACAAAACAATGACTCAATAGACACACAGTAAAAACTGGAGACAGAAAACACATGCAGATGCTATGGCTGGGTCAAGGGGTTTTCAAACCGGAGTCTGGGAAGCAGTGGAAATTTTCATAGAGAAACTGCGTAAAAACTAAAATAAAAATAAAGATAAAAGTCAATTACATACCTCTGAAAACAACAGATTGAGATTATAATTTAATTACCATCAAAATGTAAAAAAAGAGAGAAAAAAAAAAAAACGTCGACAAGTTCATAATTTTTTCCTATCGAATAAAATACAGTATACACTATAAAACTATAGATACAAAATATTATGCAACACTATATAAACACTACATATACGTGTGTGTGGGCGCGTGTATGCATGCATGCATATATGTGTATATATATATATATATATATATATATATATATATATATATATATATATGCAATAAATTGAGGGGATTAAAATACAACTTCCAATAGATAATTTAGTCGTTACATTGTCATCACAGTAAACTCTCTAAAACAAATTGTTCCTGTAAATGCATTGATTTAAAACACTGTGAATGACCCATAAAAGCCCTCCTGATCAGTGTGGTTGGACATGACCCTCAGCTAGTCTAATTATACAGTACTGGTCACAGACAAGCTAGTCGTTCAGACCACCAAATTATTATGTAATTTTGCACTTCCCTAGCACATACATAGAATATACATTTTTTTTCTTTTCATGGAGGCTGAATGAAAAGCAAAGGAAAGTGGAGTGAAGGGAGAATTGAAGGAGGATGGAATTCTGAGAGAGGGAGAGAAGGAAAACTAGGTCAAGTCACATGACTGAGCGATCAACTGTAGGCAGGATTACATTTCTACAGCATGGGCCCATTTACAAAACAAATGTTGACTGCAGCTTTATCTGCGTTTTGTGAAGGGCTGAGCCCGGGAATGAGGGGAACGGGGCGGCTCCAGATCAGCAAGTTGAGAGAGACGTGTGTGCTGTGAGTTAAACAAACCGGGCCAGAAACGGTAGCATCCTCTCAGACAGAAGAGAGAGATCATTGTCTGAGTGGACAGGAAGATGCTGTCAAAACTGAACAGCACAATTCTGCTTTAAACTTTTCCAAATATACATCACCTGCTGTTTTTATTGTGGATTAAGCTTTGGGGTCTGTATATAAATATACACATACATAGGTATCATTTTCCTGGTTAAAGCTGAAGTGTGAAATTTTTCACTACTAACATCACAGAATTAGGGGAAAACACTTTTTGAATTACATCAGCATTTAGATACGAGCAATAATGTTTCTATCAACGGATATTAAAAATACATTTTAAAAATAGTCAGAATGTCAGAGCTATGATGAACTATGGATACTAAAGAGATCACAGTCATTTGTCACTGATTTAATGACGGGATCACGGTAGGCGGAGTTTCTAGGCAGTAACTGGCTTATGATTGGATTAATCTGAAATGTGTGTAAATTTGAAATGTAGAGTTTTTATACATGGTACTTTATTTTAATCACTCTAAAGTATTGCTGTAAAGAAAATAACGGTGAATAGATTATTATTATTATTATTATTATTATATGAATTGTGGTTGCTGCTGTAACGATATAATTTCCTGTGAAGGATTAATAAAGTATCTAATAATAATAATAATAATAATAATAATAATAATTAAAAAAAGATACATCTAAAAAATTAACATATTCAGACACTACATTAATGAAGTCATTTAAAAACACTTTTAAATGCATACAAATTTTTTACAAATTGACAGAAAATTTATAGAATTTCTGACCTAAGATAATCCACAAAATAAATGTTTATTACATGTTGTTCATGCTTTAGTCATAAATCGAGACGAGGTGACAGAATGTGTTGCAAAAAACCTGAAAAAACTGTAGCTGTGTCTAGGGAAGTGTAGTTAATGCATGGTGACATCTTACGAGAAGTAAATGTCATGGGTCTAAGCTGACAACACGCAGAAAAAAATGTGCGAGACTGTCAATCAAACACACATTGCAGATTCATCCAATCATACGTTTGGTTACACCCTAGAAACTCCGCCTACAGGGCACCAATCACCCAATCAGAGTCACAAATGTGACTGGTGATTTCTACTAAAACCTCAATGTACTTAAATGTCAATGTATGAACGAAGTTAAACAAAGTCAGGGTCAGTGTTCACTGTCAGACCTGTCAATCACATGACACAATGACAAGCTCTTAAATATTGGTCTTCAGTGTTTTTTTTTGTTTGTTTGTTTTGTTTATTTCAAGATTGGTAAAGCCAAGTCAGAATTCAAGCAAGAATGAAGAGCCCAAATAAATATATACACATAGCCTTGAAGACCACAAAAACAAGAGACCCCAAAATCAGATACTAAACAAGAGTGACAGAATGTCATTTAGGTTTAGGAACGAAAGGGTGTACTAAAATCTGAATGAATGTAGCAGAAGCGATTGGTTTGACTGAAAAACCTACTTCAAAGAAACCTACAAGAACACGAATGTGAATACAACACATTTGGCCCCTTCTTTATCCATTGATAATGTATGAAAACACAGTTTGAGAACAACCCACTTCGCCCAGAAGCGTTCCGGGTGGCGGGTGGGGAAGCGTGTGTTTGGTTCAGTTCAGGGCAGCGACTGTTGATACACGCCGTGCCCATCGTGTTCTAGGAACGCTGATAGAAAAATCCTGATTTGTGCTGCGTTGGAGGACGTGGTGGGGTGTGTGCAGCAAGGACTGGGAATTAAATAATGTAGAGAGTCAACACACACACACACACACACACACACACACATTCGTGCACACTTGATGATGATGTGCATCAGCCTCTCCCTGCTGTTCCCGATGCAGTCAGGCAGAATCATCTAGGCCATCTGCACAGCAACACAGAGAAAATAGCTCTGCGCGCAGACAGAGGGGGACACGATTAACCAACTGGCTGCATTTTTCCTATCTCTCTGAATGAGAGACAGACAGAGAGCGCTAAAATTGAAATGGGCTTTTAGAAATAAAAACACACCTCTTTAGACTTCAGTCATAAGGAGGTACTGGAGAGAGTGACAGTGCAAGAAATCGGAATGGCAGAGGAAAAGTTCCCACCTAATGAGGTATGACAGTCCCGAGTCGGTAAAGGAAAATATCACTTTAAAGCCCCTTACGTGCGATAGTATTCATAACTAGACCTGCAGAACTGGTTCTCAACCTTTTTGTCCACTATAATTAATTTTGATTATTTTTGTCCCCTATCAATACACTGTAAAAAATTATTGTGATTTTAACGGTAAAGAACTGTGAAAATGCTACAGTAAAAACCTGTTAAATTGTTAACGGTAAGTTCCTGTAAAATTTACAGGGAAAAACTGTAAACTGGCGTTCCCAGAATTCCCTGTGTTGCATTTCAAATTCTGTTTGAATTTGACGTTTTTTTCTTTGAAATAACTGTTTCTTCTTAGTTTTTTTCTTATCAGTCATGTTTATTAGGGTTGTATGTTACATCTAATGTTGTTAAATTAATGTATATTGCATATTTCAGTTTAATGAGTCTCACCATGATGGTGTTTAGTGCTTGTGTGAATGACACTGTGCACCTTCTATATACACTATTATTTAAAACCTGCTTGTGATGGGCTTTGGTTTATCATGTGACTTTCTCATCAGCACCTGCATTTGGTGGTTATCAGAGTATTTCAAAGGTACAAAACAGATTTCAGTACTTTAATAGGTTGGTTTATTAACATTATATCAGTTAAAGAAATTACGGTGTTTAACTGTAAATTTAAGTTAAAACCGTAAAACCTAAAACGTTTTTACCGTATTTTTTACGGTAGAATTCCGGCAACCATAGCTGCCAGTTTTTTACCGTAAATTTTACGGAATTTTTTTTACAGTGTACGTGAAGGCCCCACAAGTTCTAATTTATCGAATAAGGATTTAAAAAATATATATTTTTATTCACACTTTCTACCTGATAAATTAAATCACAAAATATTTTAACTAGTTTTTTTTAATAATCATTAAAATAGGACTTTATTAATTTAATTACTTTTCTAGGTCTATATATCAAATTAGCCGTTGCAATGGGAATCCTCGTTCTTCAAATTAAACAAGTAAATAAAAAACATTTGCGGAGGGGCAAATTAAAGAACTATCATGGCATTAAATAAAAAAATAAATAAAATAAAAAAATAAAAGTAATGACTGCAATGTTTACTAAAAAAATTATAATATTAAAAAAAATCATAAATAATGCTAAGAAAATTAAAAAAAAAAAAAAAAAAAAAAAAAAAAAAACCTTCGCGAAGGTTTATGCTGTTTAAAATCAGCACAGAAATTAAAAAGGAACATCAACAGCACTATAACCAATTTAATAAACCTTATTTCTTAACCAGCAGTTATTACCAGGCTATCTGGAATACTTTATTCTGAATGTAGTGATTAACTAATCAGAATAATGACCTATAATCTGATCGATCATTGTCCCGGGACACTGGTTTACTTCATACAGTAGTTATGCTTGTCTATCAATTCACTCTGCTGCATTCTTCCCCTCATTTAATAAAATAAATTGCCTCAAATCAATAATTGATGTTTGTTCATTATAAAAAGCTGTTTACCAGGCAGAATAATCTCAAAATAAACCCTGATCACCTTATCATGGTTTATGTTGTAATAAAGACCATCTGACTGTGTTAATCCCTTTATCATCCATTCAAGATGGTGATCAAATACATCAATTCATAAAACTCTTTCTTAAAGACTCTTATAAATGCTCAGCGATAACATGTACAATACAAGGGACTATAATACCATGCACTGTCGTTCTATGTCTAGAAAGATGAAATAATCTGATGTCTGTCAGTCTGGGATGGAAGTCTCTGACAAGATGTCAATACTAAAGTGAAACCCGCTGCCTCGTGTGGATATGAGCGCATACTCAATCCACTGAAGTCTTTTAAAACAGAATTTTAATTCCCTGACCCAAGAGAGGTTCAGCTCAGGCAAGGTTACCATCACACATCAAAGCTGCTTTCAACATAAAAAGCTGACAATTAAGGCTTGGGTTTATGTTCGGGATTTGATTTACACTCAGGTTTACATTCATCTTTCAAAAGAAACCCTGCTAATTGCGGGAGTTAAACGCAATGCCACATGGTTCTGCGAGACAGAGATTATGTCATGTCGCAAGTACCTCATGTAGGACAGACTACTATTGTTCCAAGAAGTTTAAGACAAATTTTACATCTTGCAACACATGGGGAAAACAGTGTTATTTTTTAGAATCATGGCCTTGTGGTTTGTGCATGTGCTCTGCACATTGAGTTATGGTGCTCGTGTGTTCGAATCCAACCTGCAGGATTTCCCAATAGTGCTTTTTTTTTTTTAAACATTTCTCTTGCTACTACCTTTAATTTTGGTGATATTTTGTGATGTATATATATATGTGTATATATGTATAGATAGATAGATAGATAACATGAAATGCATTGTGCATTAAACATTATATTATGTCAAGGTTTCCCAAACTGTGATAATTCAAATAAAATTAATGGTGTTCATCAGAAGTTGACGCAATGCTGAAACACTCCTTGAACCTGAATTTTGTAAATCCAGTGGTCAAATGCTGTGTAGCCATCTGACTAATGAGTGATCTCTGTGTGAATATCTACAAAACTGAAGACACTGAGTGTGTATATAAGCGATAGGCTATTTTAGAAAGGAAAATGTAATGTATTCCATAAAAAAGTAACTGTAGTCAAGCATCTTAAAATGTAATTTAATCTAATTACAAGTACTTAATGTTTGGAATCTGATAACATAATCCAGATATAATCCAGTTATATTTATATATTAATTAATTAATTTTTTTTGAAAAGTGAATAAGTTCTAGACAGTTTTGTGAGATTCACCCCAAAACATTAAAAAGCCCAATGAGGTTCAGCGGCTGTTGTTGTGGTTGATACTGTTACGAACGGCTGTCTCGCTGGAGGTTTATGGGGAGTTGAGTTTCACTGGTGCTCCCTCTCCGTCTCTCACCTCAGTGTCACTTAATTAGCCCGCCTGCACAAAGGGAAACCAGGCACAGGAGCCCAATTTAGACCACAATAAAGTCTGGAATGACTCGACCCACACTGTAATAGGAGTCCCACCCCCCTTCATTTACGTGCCAGAGATGTCCCTGAGACTTTGAAGATGCCGAAAACTGAGCAAAGGAGGGGGAAAAGCTCAAATCAAAGGAGGGACCCTTAAATTCCATGAGATTCCTCCAGATGTTTCGAAAAATATTTGCTGAAGCATTCCAGATGTGCCACCTATCACTTCCCCTTAGCTAACCACTTGCTTGCTTTTTTCGCTTTCTTCCATTCTTTCTAAGTTTTGGCTTTTTAGCACTGCAAAGAAACTCACAGCAAGCTCTCAACAACAACACTACATAATAGATGAGAAAAAAGGACTAGAACCAGAAAATACCTGGTGTTGCTTTGAGTCTCAAAACTGGCTGAGGTGAATTTTTCTGATACTGTAATGTTCGATACTGCTGCAGTTCCCCAACACGCTCCTGTGTGCCAGCACTGCGCACTCCCCACAGGCTACGACCTGGCCATGACCCATGACCTTGCGTCTTTGCCTCACACAAATGCTCTGTACTTAGTTGTTCTGCTTTAAATCGCAGCTTTTAAAATGAGCCGTCTCATTCAAACAGTGCCAGAACGTCACACGCTCACACACCTGCGTAACACTAACCAACCCTCCAGCGGGTGCTCAGGCTCTGATCTGGTTTTTATAATGTGAAGCGGTCTCATATTACTTGTTCTAGTCTGAAACAGAAGAAACCATCCTAAATGTGACACTTGAACTTGCCGGGTGCCGTTTCTGCAGGCGCTGGAATGTAAGCCTTCTGGTATGCAACAAATTGACGTGAAAGAAACTGCCAGCGCCTGCCCGTCTGCCTATCTGTCCGGTTGTCTTCCTGTCTGTATTGCCTAACTCCCCGCAAAAGATTTTGCCACAGGCGTTCTCAAACTCCACCGTAAACACGTTTCTCAGCCCAGACCTCTGCCTTACAAACGCTGAGTGGAAATTGAACTTGCATTTCCAATGCAAACAACTAAGCAGGGATGACTGCCAAACCACAATTACCTCCCACAATGCAGCGAGCGCTAAAATACTCCAGTATAAAACCGAACGTCACACACACTGGAGATTTTTGAGAGGATTCTTTTGAATTCTATCTGCCATCAGTTTCAAAAATAGCAACAATTCCACTTTGATAGCAATTATGGAGGATCGCTTAACACAAATGTACCATTTAATCTGATTTTCACCTCGAAAAAAAATGGTGTAGAAATAATTTTCACTCAGAACTTCCTAGTAAATACAACTACAAACAAACTTACCAAGTAACACACTGAATTAAACATTAAATTCTGAAGAAAAACAGAAGTAATATTTTCTTGTAAACATACTCCGATAATCTTTTTTGTTTTATTTACAACTTCAAAAAATATTTTTTAATTTTTTTGCAGTGTATTTTCACTATATTTGTCTAAGATCATAACTCAATACTTCACGTTAACATTTTGTAAAACAAATCATTACATTACAAAATAATGAAAATATATTACAAAACAGTTACAAAACAACAATATAAACCATTTTTAAAATATTTATAATGAATTTTATATATATATATATATATATATATATATATATATATATATATATATATATATATATATATATATAAAAAGGAATATTTTATATTCATTTTAAAATACTAGACTAAATATACTGAAAAAATTAAATAAAAATAATGTTATGTCAGAATACAATATTGTTAAAATAAAATATTCATATAATAAAACTTAAGAAACACCAAAATACGCATATATACACATTTACATATATATATATATATATATATATATATATATATATCTCTATCTTACAATCTTTAAAAAAAGCATTATTACCATGTCTTGACAGAAGGAAGAGGCTAATTAAATACACCAAAATATGCATATATACATATCTTATTTATACATATACTATATACATATAGGGAAGGAAGAGGCTAATTAAGTTCACCTCTTTTTAACAAGCTGTCACAGCAGTGACGCAGTCAGGTATTCTCATAATGTTTAAAAACATCAGGAAAAATCAAAGTCATTCTTCATCCTGAAAAGGAGTTCAACAAGTCCACACAATTTGCCAAAAATAGATGAAACCTTCTAACCATGTTGAACAGAACGAACCAAAATAATTCCTCAGTTTTATAGCTCAGCTTTGACTCAGTACTAGAATCACTTACGCACACACTCCCTGAAGTGATAGGAAGTAACTGGCTCACACACCTCCAAGATTAAAAGGCCTCTCAGCTGGAGTGAGCAGCAGCTCAACAGCCACTTGACAAATGGCAGTGGCGCTTGCAGCAAATGGGTAATAAGAGGCACGTTCCTCTGCCCTTCGAGCGAGAGGAAGGCAGCGAGGTCAGAAGGCACCAAAACACCTTTCTCGCAGAAACGGACGGATCTGTAAAAGAGACAACATCTCTGACACGTCCCATGACTTATGTAAACAGTTAGAAATGCGCCCACACTCTCTCCGCCATCATCTTATACCTCATGGAGATGTACTCAGCCGTAGCAGGGAGGGAAGCGAGATCTCTGACGTGCCTCCAAGTATATTTGAAGCCCAGGTGAGAGTCTGAAGTTGACGTGAATGAACTGTAAATCACTCTGCAGACCCGCCGGTAAAAAAACAAAACAGAGGCCTCGTTTGGGCAAAACGTGGATTGTGAGGGTAAAAGCACACCTGGCTTAACCAAAAAAAAAAAAAAACTGATGTGGAAAAAAAACTGTGTTCATGCTACAACAGAGTTGCCATTTACTTGCATAAAAATCCCTTCATCTTATCGTTGTTATCATATTTTGGTTGGTGTAACAGATATGGATTATCATAATTGAAATCATGGTTGTTAATCTGCTGGGCTGATTTAAGCTCTCCAGTGTAAACTGAGGCATTAGTGGACGGAGCCCCTCACACACACTCTAACACGCAGTCCAGAACACTAAAGCCCAGTGATTTTTATCGCCCGTTACGATTGATACTTGTCACAAAGCATATGAGCCCAGGAATCTCAAGTAAGCTAAAGCAGACTGTAGGATATTCATTTTAGGACTTTGGACACAATTTACAGCATTCAACTGGGCGATCACTCACGCTCGTTAACATGCAAAACTCATCTAAGCAATCCAATGGGGTAATGTTGACAATGTTTTGCACGGAAAATTAAACAGAAAGAGTCTGGAATCCATCAGACATGTATGATAATGGCAAAACTGAGGTTATTTAGTTGTGAAAGGAATAAACAAAAAAAACTATCAACATATCAACTATCAATGCTATTTTTAGATACTGTGGCTACATCCAAAAGCTGAAAAATGCTGCCTTTGGAGAATGCATTTCAAGGCAGGAAGAAATCACGGTCCGAATCCAATGTTAGCTTCACCTTCTCTCTCACGAGATGCCTTCATCTGATCGATTTTTGAAGGCAGCATAGATGTATCCTTCGCTACCCTTGATATGCCACAAATCTGTGCGTCCAATTTCATGAAGTTAAAAAATAAAAATGGTGTCTTAAAGTTGCAGTTGGTCATCAATTTGTGTATGCAAATGTAGGTTTCGGACCAGCTTTGTCCATATTTGATGTAGTATCTAGTGAAAAATCTGTATTGTAGTAATCGAATATTCGCTTAGCTATCACCAAAGCTCTCTCTATTTGACTGAAGAGCATAAAACCATTATGCTGCCTCAGAAGTCTGTCCAAAATCAGTTTTGTGAGGTACCCTCACAAACGCTGTCTGCAAAGTCACTGCCTGATAAAGCAACAAGGCTGAAGTCAGCTGCCTAAGTTTTCGGATGCAGCCTGTCAGAAAGTAAAATCTGCTGCAAAGAAATAATCTGTTGTCTGCAAGCATATCACATTAAAGTCACAATGAAAAGTGGCAGCAGATCTTGTGTTGAAAATCCAAGTGTAACAAATTATTGAAAAAAAAAAAAGTAGGGTGGGGACTTTGTTTTTTTCAACACTTGCACACTGTAGGCCTATATATTATAATCACTTAATAATAATCATTAACAATAACATGCATTTAGAAAAGAGAGAGGGTGAATTTGGATTTTATGCTGACTTTAAACAATGAAAAACTGATCATTCTTCCCTTACGATAAAAACAAAACCATATAGTGCTCAGAATGCTTCATGCCACGTCCCGAGAACAGTCACAGACGCCTCGGTTCACACAAGGAAACCTATAGAGTCATTACTGTGATTTAAAGCGATTTAAACCATGTGTCGCTCCGCCTTCAGAAAGAGATAGAAGACTACTCCACATTTCTGTCAGTGCGTTTTAATTAACGCCTGTGTGATAAAGGCTAATGTCACTGTGCTGGAATATGAATTCTACACTGTAGAGTTGCTAATGGTTACTGGCCTGCAGTTCTGACACCAAGGATCTAAAGATCCCCAATCTCATTGGTCCAAAATCCCACTTCACATATCGACCTATACATTCTGACTGGGTGTGACTGTGCTTTGTCACATAGCATTTACACTTTCAGTGTGCACAGAGATTTGCTTGTCGCTTGAAACTTATCAAGTTGTGTCTGTTTTGGATTAAAAAGCATCTGGTAAATAGCAAGAAACTGAATAAGGGAACAGAGGGGTGCCAGATGCAAAATTGATTCATTCGCTGAAACCTTGCCTAAAGCGTGTGCATGCAAAACCTCACACAAGTTTGCAGTGAATAAATATATAAAAAAAAGACTTCCTGTGTAGCCCCAGCACCTATTTGGCACTGCCCGTTAATGGCTAGCACCTAGTGAGGTGTCAAACAGCACTCTCCAGTATCTACCTTAAAGCTGATTCCTGATAGCATCTATCATCAAGAAGCACTGGATTTGACTCTATGCAAACATATTTGCATGCTAATTTTCAGGTATTTGACAGGTAAATGCTGAATTTTCTTCCAAAATATCAGCAAGCCTGTTTTTCTGTTACATGCACTACTTGTTCAAATCATGAGTCTGTAAGATTTTTTATTTTTTGCTCATTTATTTGATCAAAAATACAGTAAAAATAGTGTAAAATGTTATTACAATTTAAAATAACTAGATTTTTTTAACATCTTTTCAAATGCAATTTATTCCTGTGATGGAAATTTTCAGCGGCAATTACTCCAGTCTTCAGTGTCACATGATCCTTCAGAAATCATTTTAATATGCTGACTTGCTGCATTTCTTATTATTTCCAAAGCTGATAGCAGTTATTGTACTTTTGTGGAGCCATGATCTTTTTTTCCCAGAACTTTTTGATGAATAGAAAGTTTAAAATAATAGCATTTATTTAAAATAGAAATATTTTGCAATATTATAAATGCCTTCACAGTCACTTTTGATCAATTTGAGCATTCTTGCACAATAAAAGCATTAATTAATTAAACCCCAAACTTCTGAATGGAAGTGTAATTCACAGGTTAAAGGAAAAATTTGCTGTGTGATTCTGGCATGCTTATGCAAAGGATGCAAGTTTGAATCTGGCTCACAACACTTCTCCATCAGATTTCTTTCTCTCATTATATATATATATATATATATATATATATATATATATATATATTAGTAAGCAGCAAAAGTAAAATTTAAAAAGCTTTAAAAAATAAGCTTCAGTCAAATGGAGCATCTTAGAGAAATCTGAATGAACTTCACTTACCCAGAGCTGATTTGACAAAATTAAAAAACACTTATCTCTCTCATCAGTTACTTTTACATAATGACTGAAGCGCATAATATCAGTTCTATCAGACTGTGATAAACATATAAGCAAGGTTCACAGTATAACATCCGTTGCAGTTTATCATCTGTCATAACGTTGTGAAAACTCAATTCTAGAAGTCCAAAGCAAATCCTCCAGCTGATAAAACATATGGGGAGTGAAGGTCAAGGTTTGAGGTTCATAGTCCACCGCTCCCCTTAAAGATAAAACACTCGCCACTCTCGGGGGCTGAAAACTCACAAATTATTAACAAGGGTTTGACGCATGGCTATCATAAACAACCATTTTAAAGCTCCATTTCTGCACACAGCAGTAACCTGATTGTGAAACTCTGTATTATGGTTGAATTAAATCTCATCCCTGGACTGATCGGCGTGATATAGAGCTGTAACATTACCCAAGCACTCCAACGGCTCATTGACATGTGTTTCTGAATCATGTACTTCTAGGATAATAATTAGAAATGACTGTGGATTTCCACTTCTCTGTGAAGTTGGTGGACATCAACAAAAGATCTGCTGGTAAATGGCCTTGGGAGAGCACTATCCCTTTAAGCCATTAACATTCTCTATAAACTTCTCTAGTAAAAATGACAGCTGCAGCCCGCTCACAAAAGGGGGCAAAAAGCATCCGGTGAGAAACCTAAAACTGCCCTGCAATAAAAAAAAAAAAAAAAAAACTTTTATGGGTTTAAGAGGTAAACAGCCCACCCAGCCCCCCAATCAAAGCTCTCTAAACGTCCCAGAACCACCTTTGTTCATGAATTACGGCTGACAGAGGAATGCACCCCCTTCAACTATGAATGTCACTTTCTCATCAAGACCATGAACTTCACTGAAACGGGCGGAGAAAAAAAAACACACCCCCTGTCACTCAAAAGCACCTCCTCCTGACCCTAAAAAAAAAAAAAAAAAAAAAAAAAAAAAAAAAAAAAAAAAAAAAAAAGCCAAACTAATTGTGGTTTACTTTTACAGAACAAACGGTGCTTAAAAACCATGGACAAAACCATCTACACCCTGTGGATCCGCTCACTTAATGATAAACAGAGAGTGATTTCAGAATACTTCCATAACTTATGTTTTTATGATGATACACAAGCTTTTAGTCCCTAGTATGTTCTTCTGTGATTTCCATAAAAGGGTTCATTAAATCTTTGTGGGCAAAAACAGACAAATATGAGGTATTTAGCACCGGTGCCTAGGGCTGGAAAAAAAGTTAATAAACCCAACCTGTTCTGCATGCTGCGCAAAGAACAAAAACATCACGAGTATATCTAGCGCTATAATTTGAAACTCTGCTCAATTACCTCCACAAAAGCATTTGTAAATGTAAGTAATCATTCATGTTTGATTATCTGTCTGAATTTAGCAGGCCAGAGCGGTGCGTCTGCTCCATGACACTCAACACATACAGCAGGAAATAGCACTCCGCTTGCAAGCAGATTTTTTTTTTAATGTCTTCTATGATACGCTTTGGCGTATAAGTATAGAATAGAAATTATATACAAAATAAATACATTTTTTTTAAAAAATATAATTTTTTTTTATAATTATTCAGGGTTAAATGTTATTTTAAAAATGTTTTATTAATTATTTTATATATTTTAAAATATTTAGATTTATTTATTTTAAATAATTATTCAGGTTTAAATGCCATTTAAAAAATATTATTAAAAATGGCTAAATGTTTGTTTTAGTAATTATATAAAAATATATATATATTTAAAAACATTTAAATGTTTTTATTTTTTTAATAATTATATAAAGTCTTCTTTATTATTAAAAAAGGTTCATACATTTTATTTTATGAATTTTATTATGGTCAATAAAATTGAAATATTTTCTTTTTAAAGACAAGTACTTACAACAATTACCAAATTATCCTAAAGTGCAGATTATATTAAGGATAAAGCACGCAGTGCCAATAAGAACTATATACTCACAAATCTTCATCTGTTACTATTAAAATACATGCCTATAAAAAAAATATAATAATTACAAATCCACATATTAATTCTGCCTTGGATTTCCCAGCATAAAAAGCCACATGCAAAGCCCAAACACACCTTCACAAATAAGTCTATTATGTTGCTTAGCTCTGTGGTTTTTCTAGTACTGTTCTGGGAATATTGGGGGGTTTCGGGAAACCCGGCATTCCTGCTGTCTCTCATCTCAGTGAACCGGTGGGGTGATGATGTATGTCAAGGTGTAACACGACTCCCGCATGAAAGAGGTACAGACACAATAACAGTCCCGCCTATATTCCTGAGTGAAAGCGCAAAGCATGCTGGTTATTCTTACAGTATGCAGGCCTCTGTGTGTGAACTAAATCATGTGTGACTGCTCAACTTATCTCCATGCATGGCAAGTAAGCTCATATGCATAAGAGAGTAATGTGCATCATTTATTGAAGAACATGTTCATTTACCAAACCACATTCTTGCATGAGTAATAGCCATGTTTGAGACGTAGAAGACAAATCCAGGTTATTAATTATTTTGAGAAGTTATATATCACGTTATCTAAATCTGTCTATTAGTCTATTTTTGGCATTGCTCAGATATCCCATTATCTCTACAGCCACAAATTGCACAATGATTTCATAATCACACACTGACCGTTGGAATTTAAATGGCTCTGATCTTTTCCAAAAAAATGTTTTAAAAATCATTAAAATCACAAATACTGCCTTACATATGTTTTACCACCATAATAAAAGTCCATTATCATTTATTCAAAACAAGTGTGACTTTATTTCTTCCATAAAACACAAAATATTTTTTGTACAATAACCGGACACTTGTTTCAATAAAATGAATGATGAGGACTGTGGCTGTCAAGCCCAAAAATGAAGGAAAAACAAAAACAAAAAAAAAACACCACAAAGCATCATGAAAGTGGACACTGTTCTGGGTTTTCTCCGCTTCTATTCAGACCGGATTTATGTTGTTACTGAATGAAAATTTTGACATCTGTCTCAGATCTCTTTGCAGTTTTCATGAGAGTTTGTGAGAAAAGCAGCAATGTCTGATTAGTGAATGAATTGTTGTTTTGAGTTTGGTCTTTTCAACGAATCAGCTGCTCTAGTTCACAAAACCAAAGCAACAGTGAACATCTTAATAGAGGAGAAGATTATCAGTGATCAACAACAACTAATAATTTTGGTATGGTCAGCTCAGTTTAGAAGACTTGGAAAACAGCATATGATTAATTTAAACTTTGGTTTATGGTGCTTTTCTGTCCTTAATTAATCCTGTCAGTCTCAGATACCATTCACTTATATAGAAAAGAACAGCCAGAATATTATTCACAAATGTAGCTTTCGTGTTACACAGACAGAAAGTCACACAGGTTTGAACAGGATGAATAAATAAAAACTAGTTTAATTTTTATTGAACTATTCCTTTAATATGATGAACTAACATCATATGGAAACCACACCTACATTTCGCCTCAGCCGTCGATTAAAAAAAGGACATTTTTGAAACACCCGCAACGTTTGTTCCTCGGATACAAAGTCACTTTATTATTAAATCTAGTCACTATAAATAGATTTCAAATTGAATCTTATTGCTCTGCAAAGGTTTGTCACTTTCCTCAGTGAACTAGCCTACTCCACTCACAGAAAACGCCAAAGTTTGTCCAAGTTCACTTATCAACTCAACTGCCATCTCATACACAAACGGTGCTCGCGGCATTATTTGAGACCAAAGTGCAAAGAAAATTAATAAAATGTGTAATTTCTGCATGTAAAGATTAAATTACAGATGAGAAACAAAAATATTCGCTGTAGTTAATAACGTTTTTTTTTTCTTACAATGACATGATTAAGCGGTTTACGATTTTACGAAGTCTTACAGGCATTTCATTTTTCGCTAAATTTTAGGCTGTTTGGCGATGTTGCTTTGCGTTTACAAATACGAAAAATCCTCCTCACACATACACGCTCGTCTGCATTTCTCTGTATTCCAGCCAGGAAAGTGACAGAAATGATGCGCCTGACTCCAATACCTGCACGTATACTACAGCACGAGCTTCAACTCTGCAACACAGCAGTCAAAGCGCTATCAATATGTCAAATGATACCGCATATCAAGAATAAAACATCTTATGAGTAAGCGTAACACTGAATGAGGTGTCACTATCCGAGCGCGTGCAACCGCTTTTGCACGCCCAACTTTTGTGTTTACCTTTAGTTTGATTTAATAACAAATGTCCTGATCCACACAGCTGTACATTATTGATTATGACTGCATTAGTTTCCATTCGCCGCGAACGAAATCCTCCAATACAGCCAGAGCCGATAATGAGCGATCTAAAGCAGTTTTCTTTTCTTTTTTTAGCGTTCATGTTTTTTGCCCCCCCTCATGCTGGACTAAAAAGTGAATCATAAAACTCTCTCTTGCATACCAAAGAAACTCGAGTGGAAAAATAAACATCTTTCAGTAGTCTGAGGGTAAACTTACCCAATGACAAGAAAGGTTTGGTTTCCATGTCTGGTGGGTTAGCTCATGCCAGCTGACGCGCGCGTTGTAAGCTGTCGGCGTCCCTCTCTGATGACAGTACAAGACGGATCCACGCGGTAAAAGTAAAAAGCTGTGCGATAGTGTCAAATGTTCACTTTATGGCACTACTTCTGTTTGTTCACGCTTCTGCTCGGCTCTGTCTACAACTCTCCAGTCCACACTACTGCAAAGGGACCCAGTGAAGGGGACTCCCACTGACGCTCACGCGGGCACATTTAGCAGCGACGCGTGAGGGGAACGTTAACCCCTCCTGCGCCGCTCTGCCCACGGACATAGAGAGAGTTCGGAAGAAAAAGAAACAGCGTTTCCTTGAATAAAGAGCATTGCCTGCACATGTGGTAAAACAAAGAGCGTCTAAAGTGAGCACATGTTGCCATTAATTAATTACCAACCTGTCATTAAAAGTGACTAACACTAAGAAATTAAAGAAATAAGAATAGATAGATAGATAGATAGATAGATAGATAGATTGATAGATAGAAAATATTTTAAAAAACTATTAATTACTTTTTTAAAAAATATATTTTTAGGTGATTTTATTTCACATTTATGACTTAATGTAGGCTATGTTGATAATTTATGACAATAAATGTTTTCTATCAGTGATTATTCTTCAGATGCATTATTTGCATTTATCCCATGGCTATTATTTAAATCTTTGCTCTTTAATCTGTAGTCTTAGATTATTTTAGCTGTCCACACTAGGGAGATATATTAGAAGCTCTGTGATAATATGTAAATAGGTTATGGATATCATACAATTTTTTTTTTTTTTTTTACCTGATCAAAGCATGTTGGAGGATGACAGAATTGATAAAATAATTCTGTACAAATACTGTTCCGTTTGCATGCATTTCAGGTACACTTTGTGCACAACCTCACCTTGTCGTTCAAATCCATGCAGTGTCTAATACCAGTAACTAAAAAACCGAATCAATGTGTCTGTTCCAGACGAATCAGACTTTGCTGCTGGGGAACAGGCCTTGCAGCCAGTTTTCTACAACAGAATGCGGCACTACAGGATCCATATTAGCCCAGAGAGAACTAGGTCATTTCTCCAATATTACACCCCGGTCAATTGGATACCGTCGCGCAGGTTTATCGTTACTTCACACGGCTGTCTTAGCTTGCCAGGGATGTGTCCACTGAGTTGTGAATAGCGCGCACATGGAAGAGGTGTTTGGTGATGTACATGAGAATTTCTAGCAGCGCAAGTAACCGTGGGCTAAGAAGAGATGTTGGAGGCTGTCCAGAAGCAGAATACTTTGGAGGCACAACAGAAGTTTTTTTGCAAAGCTCTCTTATTTTGTTCATGCAGATAAATGTATATATACATGCAGTCCCGGAGCCATCCTGGGGGCCTACGAAAACACTGCATCGCTCACTGAGCGTTTGAAGGTGTTCGCCGCAGTTCAGCTGGGGGAATGATTCATAATTAATGCAGCGCACTGCGCATTAGAGATCAAAGCCGTTTGTCTATGCTGTGCAATGAACCTAAAGCAGCCGTGACTGGGCTCAGATGAGTGTGCGTGGATGTGAAGGACACTGGTGTGTGTTTTTTCCCTTCACACCCTCCAGGTGTCACATAGACTAACAGTCTCACCACTGGGTAGTTGATCAGTAATGGCAAGATCAGTAATTTTTGTTTAGAGCAGACTTTCACATTCACCATGGACTTCAAGATGACACAATCGAGATTCTCAGATTGTGACAAGTGTTTACGATCTGCACAGCATGGGAAGATCTATAATAGGAAAGTGCAATGTGGTTGTAGTTATGGTCACTCTGTGTACTGTATAAATGAGGCATGTTAGTGTCTATGTTGATGTATGTTATGGCATGAGGGCCATGGACGCTTCTGGACACCAGCTGAACCTATAAATCAATGACGGTGGTGATGACACAAGCCACGAGCCATGGCACACACATATACAGATGCGTATGTGAATTCATATGTGGTCTACATGCAATTGTTTAAGTTAATCTGAAGCAGAACAACAGCATAAATTATATTATCTGAAGCACGGCTCGCTTTTAACGCTTCCTATAGAGGCACAGCAGGAGGATGATTTTTGCGTAATACAACTTCAGAAACAGCGCAATGAATCTCAAGCTTGACCAGTGAAAGTAATTATTATTTCACTTTTATTTTACATAGATGTAAGAACGATAATCAACAATGCCCTGGAAATATCAGCAACAACATAGTAAGTGAATGTGAAATTGGCCCATTGTGTGTGCAATCATGTCTCTGAACAAGACCAAATTGAAAGCACCTCCTGTGCATCACACAGCTCTGGTGATGACACATACAGTAGCCACAAAAAATGTTTGCACACTTAAGCTTCGCTTTAAAATGTATGAATGTCACTGTGATAGATAACAAAATGTCAAAACATGTGACATTTATTTTAAAAGAAAGAGCACATACACACTATTCAAGCAAAAGCTGACTGAGGGAAATGTTAAATAAAAAAAATAAAAAAAAAATATATATATATATATATATATGTATATATATATATATATATGTATGTACAGTATGTATATATATGTGTGTGTGTGTGTGTGTATGTATATATAATAGCCTATATATACACACACACGTTGCCACTAACAAATAACCAACCTGTCATTAAAAGTGACTAAGACTGTAATTCCACATTTCTGAATGTACTGATTTAATACATATTAAACAAATAAAGAGAAAAATTTGTGTGTTTGTGTGTGTATGTATATATGTACATACATGTATATACAGTATATATGTATGTATATACATATACAGACCAGATAAGAAAAGGTCATTTGTCTGCAGATGCCACTTCCAAACATTTTGAAGTATGGATTAAGTGTCCAAAAATGTTTTGTTAGGCCGCTGTAGTTTAATATAGCCAAGTACAGTAAGAGGATTTTGTTAAAGTACCAAAATGCACAAAAATAATAATAATCCAGTATTAAAGAGATTTCCTAAACTGCAGTACCACCGACTTTCTCTGTGTGCTCCATGAGGGCTTTTGTGATGTATGACTGACCACTGTAGAGGTCCTCTGGCCTGCTGATTATAGAGTGTAAGCACTCTGCCGTGGTTCAGATGGATGTTTAGCCTACGGCTCGCACTCTGTAATCTAAGACAGACACAACACAATCTTTTAAACGCCTCAATCAGCCACTCTCTCATCTGCCCGCGAGACCTGGCTATTTAATCCTTTTCTTTGGCCTTGATTAATGGCTGCTTGACCCATGACCTGCCCGCATATAAATCTCCGAAGGGTGTTTTGGGTCTCTCAGGGCTTCTCACTTCAAGACCGATTCTCTCTCACCATCTTCACGTGCAAGTGTTTATAGTGGGGCATCTCTATTGGATTCTTCATGTTTGAATAATGTGTCCAGGCCTTGGGGGGACATCGGCGTGACGACCTCCGCCGAGGTAACAGTGACAGTTTCTCTTTCAGGTCTCAAACGTGGTGATAAATGGAACACGGTCCTTTCGGTCACCATTGTGCTCCAGCATTTACAACACGCTCATCCATAATGGCTGTTTGCACTGATGCCATTCTGCCGTTACTATGGGGACCTGGTTCTTCACAGCACGAGATTCATAAGGAAATATAAATCTTTTTCCAACCTACGTAAAAGGGATGAGATGAAGCCTGGAGATGTTGGATTATAACTGTGAATCCTTTTTTCTATCTGGAACAAAACTGATTTGCACGGATTCCAGATATCGAGAAATTCAATCCAAGGTTGATCACACACACATACCAGCGAGGCTAACTGATGCGAGCAGACATACACAAAACCTCAGCAAAGAATGGGTCGAGGAAGAGCCTAGAGGCATTTATAAGAAAGAAGAAGGGTGAAAAACTGGACTTCTCCCCTTTTTCAGCCCGAGGGATGCTCTGTGGTCAGCAGCGAAGCAGAATGGGTCAAATTCCTCACATACAGGGGTCAGAGTGCTTTCTGAAGACACTGCAAATGCAAGAAGCTGACTTCCCCTTCACATTGGCTTATGCCAAGGAACAGGGAACTAGACATGTACAAGAAGCATCTGGACAATTAAAAAAAAAAAAAATCATGTATGAATGCTATTGCATTAGAAATCATATATATATATATATATATATATATATATATATATATATATATATATGTTCAAAGGTTTGGGGTCTATAAGAATTTTTAAATTTTATGCTCAGCAAGGTTCCATTGATTTGATCAATAAAACAGTTAAAACAGTAATATTGTGAAATGTTACTGCAGTTTAAAGTAACTGGATTCTAACGTAATACATTTTAAAATAGAATTTATTTCTGTGATGGCAAAGCTGAATTTTCAGCATCATTACTCCAGTCTTCAGTGTCACATGATTTCTCAGAAATCATTCTAATATGTTGATTTGCTGCTAGAAAGGTGTTGCATTTTGCATTTTTAGATTCTTTGATGAATAGAAAGTTCAAAATATATTTTTTTGTAACATTATAAACATCTTTATTGTCACTTTTTATATATTTGTTGTCACCTGCTGATTAAAAGTATAAAATATAAAAAAGTGGGATTTATTTTTAAAAGATATATATTTTTCAGGTTTTAAATTATAAAATAAATATACTGTTTAATATTTAGCCCTAGCATGATCATATATATATATATATATATATATATATATATATATATATATATATATATATATATATATATAAAATTAGCCCTAACATGATTTGTTTGCAGATGGCACTTTGTCTCAAAATTTTTGATCTGATACAATGAAATTCATACATTTTTAAGTATGAAATATACATCTTGTTGTGGCCAGTGTACACATGTACAGCGCAAAGATGTATTTCTATACAGAGTTACTGCTAAAGTAAACAAAAATGTGCAACAGAAGTCTGACGTAAACCGTAGTAGATTTAAAACTGGAGTATAATCTCACATTTCAAATGCAGAGGCTTTTCATATTAAATCACACAGTAAAGTACATCAGAATGACTGACAACCACATGCAGCTTCCAATGTGTGGACAGAGAATCAATAAGCAGATGAGAAGACTTTGCATGCAGAAAAATACCCAGATTGCTCTAATACCACTGAATGCGAAGAGACCGTTTAGACAGCTTCACCGCGATGAGGGCTTTCATTCAAACTGGAATCCATTTGAAATGGTGGATTTATCTCGTGATCGTGCAGCGGAGATGACAAGACGATGGAGAGCAGCTGAATTGAGAGGAGAAGAGATGAAATGACGGCCCTACAGCTCAATATTTTCATAGGCAATTAGAGTCCACTGCTCTGAGGGCAGTTATCAATATTGAGGCATTACATCACAATCGCTCTGCTGGAGCAAGTGAGGACTCCACTGCAGGGATCCACCACAATGCTGGCATACATCAAGCTTTAAATCCCATTACACAGATATTGGCTACATTCAAATTGGCAATGTGATAAATATCTGACATCTCGGTTTATTGCCAAGGCAAAGAAATGAGAATCATTTTCTCCTCAGAGTCCGATACTCTCCAACCTGAAAAGATGCTGTTTTCACCCAGAAAGAAGGAAACTCTCACTGGAAGGCGAGAAACGAGAATAGGCACCTGAAATGTAGCAGTGTAGCCAAAAGTGTTTAGAAATGTGAAATATAAGGTGGCCATGATAAAGAACAAAAACAAAAACAACAAACAAAAATATGTTCTAAGAAATATGTTTTGGTAAAGTTCTTATTAAAACATTCAAACCAGTTTTTCCTGGTTATACAAAAAATTAAGGGAACATTAAATTTGCAGCGGTGACATTTAAAAAGGTTAAAAGAAAATCCAACTAAACCATCTGTTGGAAAAAAAAAAAAACTTCCATGAATAATGTATAAATTATGTTTTTTGTGTACGTTTTGAGAACATAACTTTGAACAAATGTTCTATTAATATTACTGGAAAACCTTTGAGAGAACCTTGCCAGAACATTAGCCAAAGTTCTGATAACATTTAATGTTAGCTGGGAATGCTCAAGTTTAAGAGGAATTTCTGCTTTTCTTGGTTGCATTTAGTAGCCAGTAATAGGTGTATGAATTTTCAAAGGCTAGCAACATTACAATTTTTCTATTGAGGAGTAATGTTTAAAATTCTCTCATTTGGTGGCACTACTAGCATTAGCATGTTAGCTAACCTTAGTCTAAGTCAACATAAGTGCTCCAAATTGGCTTTTTACACACTATATATACTAATATACAGAAAATAAATATTCAAAAACAATGCAGGGTGATGGTAGAGCATTCATCTCACATTTATATAGTTCCGTCTTCACCAGAGAAGACAGAACAGGTAGTCTCCATGTGATGTCCTCCATTTTAGTTTTTGTTATGCTAGTATCACAGCCTAATAATCCCCTCAAAATGGAAAGCTATGGCTATTAAAAGAGTCTCAAACTTTACAAACTTTTACAACTGTGTCATTTGGGTAATCATAGCACACATTTCACTGCATTTTGTGTGTCATAGAACTGTGCATAAATATACTTTGGGGCTCTATAAGAACCTTTAGAGGGGATGCAGACAACACATACGTTTTCCCTGAATGATTTATTTTCATCTCTGCTGGGGGAGAGCTGAGCTCTGCTGGACTTCAGCTGGAAAAACACAAACCACAGAGAGAGGCGCTCTTGAGTACACAACGGTCACATCACTGAATCACTATGGGGCTCCCTGCTAATGGGCTTCCCTGGGCGACAGATCCGGAGAGTGATGATGTAATTAAAGGATTCTGAACAAACCCTCTGAATTCTCAAGAAGTGCTTCATTACAAATAATCTTGGCCCTTGATTTGTTTACCCCAGATGCTTATTTGACTGACCGAACGCTAATAAAAAATTGTCATTGTCATTACAATCCTAAAAAGTCCAAGTTTGAGATACTTAGCACTCTAAATGCTATTAAAAAATCCATTTTGAAAATGTGATTCTGCTAATCACATGAAAAAAATTAACTTTTGATGTACATAAAAATACACTCGTGCAGAGTTAAGCAGACATAATTATTCTGTTGTGCAAGACTATCACAGTCCACTTGCGGTATTAAGCAACTCTTGCCAAAGGACTTATTATTACCTCATAATAATTAAAACAAATCTGTTCATCTAAGCACACGCCAGTGCCCAGTTCCAGATTAATACTAACATCATGAACTAATAGTGAGCAAATGTGTATGCTTCAACCAGTCTGTGCTCTAAAACAGTTGTCATTTGTGTGTGTATATGTCTGTACGTCTCAAGCCACTTTCCTATTGTGATTTATAACTCTTCGCAGTCTGAGTCTCTCTCGCTCTCTTTATCTACTTCTGGTCAACCGCCACGGTGAAAGCAGCTGCCATGGCCAAATCTTGCAACCATAAATCTGGACACTTCCTTCCACTGTCTCCCACTTCAAGGGGAAGCCTGAACTGTTGCAAACTTCGTTAACCCTTTTCCTCTCCGTCTGCAAGCCAATGCCCTATCCGCCACTTGAAAAACACCCTGCAGAAGAACTCAAATGAAGGGGAGGGCTGGAAAGACAGTAGAAGAGTGAGGAAAAGAGAACAGAAGTTTTCTCGAACCCCTCCCATCAGTTCTTTCCATAGCAAAACATCAGATCCAAGAGCTACAGGCCTCCTGATAATTTCCCATATTCTGTTTCCCAAATACCACAAATGATGTAATTCTTTAAGAATGTGAACTTACACACCCCTTCATCATCACCTACATGGACAGGAAAAGAAGTCAGCATTTCTGTTTATTTTCTAAAAAAAAAAAAAAACTGTGCATGTTATTCTTTAAAGCCAATTGCTTCTGTAACATATTTTATCTATAATATGACATATTGCATAGTGAAAAAAGATCATTTGTAGGGTTAAACTTGATTTTTTGACCAAAATGGATTTGTTTGTGAAAAACAGATGAAAGTATGTTTGCAAACGTGTTTCATATGTTCTCCTATCCCAGCGTAACTACTGTGGTGTTTCATTCATGAACGAATCAGTGTTTTGAAATAAAATAGTTGAATAAATGACTCATTCAGTGACCAAAATGACACTCACTGTTGCCACCAACTGGTGTAATGATGTAGAGAAAGAGAAAAATCGAAACAAATCTTTTTCATGAACAGAATCAAAAGAGTCATTGGAATGAATCAATAAGTGTTGTAAGTTTTGGGTGGAACTACCTGTTTGTTCAACTAATGGTAGATGGAGGTGTTCATGATACCTTTTTGGAAACAGTATACTGCTATATTAATTTATATTTATACTATGATTACACAAAATTTCAAAACAAATGTAAGTAGTGACTGAATCATAATTGCAGTTAACAATGTCACAAAACCTCCTTTGCAATATTATCAAAAGAACATCTCTAAAGACTTCTGTTGGCCATATCAAAATGGGTGACATTACACAGCAACTCCATAAGGCATTGGCCCGAAAGCGCTCGTTTCTTCTGAAACTAACGTGTCTTTCTTTACAATGGCAGAGGGAAAACTTTTCAAAGGCTTTCCATGCACAGACGACTCCTGGCTGAGTGAAATAACTGTCCCAGAATGCCAATTTGCAGCTTGAGGAGCATATTTAGATGGGGAGGAGGTGGGTGCCTGAGAGGCTCGGAATAAAGACGTGTTGTCATTGAAACGCCCAAATGCATCTGTGAAATCTGAGATGAAAGAAAAGAGCGGCTGTCAATCACACCCCAGTCCTGCCATGAACTTGAGCACAGCTCCTCAGAAAACCCAGCCTTCAACCTCTTGGTTTAAGAACATATGCCTATGCATTTTTCCCAGATATTCTTGATCTCATTTGGGCCATTTAAGAATTCATGCAGCCGGAAAGGGTTTTCTGAGGTAATTTCAACATCTCGGTGGAGAATAAAGCCAACGGATAGCAAATAGTAAATCGCCAAATAGTTATTGCATAAATCTGTGATGCTTTATGATACTGAAATGTCTCCATCTATAATGAGAGAAGCATATCACCTAAAATATGCCCATCTGAGCTCATATACTGTGGCTGCCAGTTTAAACATATGATAAATTGTACTACATAAATATTCTCCCTCAAGACATGCTCTGACAGATGCTTTTTAGCTTCTACTCAGTGGTTTTGGATCCTGAAGCAAATAAAGCCAGCCGAATTTCTGCATATTTAAGGTCTTGGCAGCAGTTTCACTGTCATCCCGTCTGAGAACTCAATCAGGTGACATTCAGCATTGCCTGTGAAGTTGTCTCTGTCACCTTGCGTTTGCTCAAACTAAAACAATGATGTCATGTTTTTTCCCACCGTTTGGGAAAAACTCGCCTGACTTCATCATTTCCCTCTCGGCACCCGACGTTTCTCTCACCTAAAACTGCGTTCGGAGGTGCCTGCGGTCATTACGTCACACAAACAGACTTTAAATCAAAACATAACTGGTGGTGGCACCTGAAAATACGGTTTAATAGCGCAGCCTGAGCCCGATGGGATCACGACCCAGAAAAAGAGTAAGATAAACAAGCCCACAGAAAAATAAATGACAAGCAGGGAAAAAAGACAAAATAAAGCTCCTCATTCAAATCATATTTAACATGGCTCTTACGTCTCGACACGCTTGCTTAGCAGAGAGGAGCTGAGCTTCTAAAGCAAGTGACAGCGAGATGGCTTAATATGACTGATTCCCTCTGTTGTGTTAATGTGATTCGGCTCTGGCTTGCCAGCAAACACAAAAGGAAGAGTGAAAATGCTAAGGCGATGTAGAGTTCCCCTCGCACCGATCACAAGCCAGTTTGGCTGTTCATCGAGCTGCCAAAAAGATGACCACAGTTGAGCAATGAGGAGCCGTGGCAAAGAATAGTTCACTGCAAAATTAAAATGGTCATTCTTTATCACTTTTAAAAAACGTTTTTTGTCTATACGATGAAAGTCAATGGGGTCCAAACAAAACAATAGCGAAGAAACCAATGAGACATCCTTCAAAATATCTTCTTATATGTTGTTCCACAGAAGGAGAAGTCATACAGGTTTTGGGTGAACTATCCTTTCAACATTGTGTGTTTACTTGACTTCCCATGTGTGTGTAATTTGTTTGCTGACAGGGGTGTTGTCTCAATGAGCAGTGCCAATCTGTGGACCCCATGTCAACAGATGCCGCTGACTGTGTGCATTTTAAAGCAGGTGTATTACGAGAGTGTATCTCTGATGGTTAGTTGGTGAAGAGTGATGAGTGGGATGGATAAGAGGGACACAGCAACTCCACCTGCCACTGCAGAGCACTGCATCTGCTCAACATTAGCATCTCCCTGAGCTCCAACCGCCTTCACAAGATTTGAGGATGCTGAAATGCATGAATATAAATACAAACACATTCCTCCAGGAAATCTACTCCATATCGCTACCTTCTTTGGATTAGAACAAAAAACAATGTTAAATGAAATGTTTAACAGATGGCAAAACAAAATGCTAAATGCCTAACAGACGGCAAAACATAAGAAAAAAAACTGCAGAAACACAAACCTGCCAGAAAAAACACAAAACGTTATAAAAATAGATGCAAAACATGAAATGTTTCACAAATGGCAAACAAAAAATGTGCTAACACAAAATGTTTAACAGATGGTGAAATGAAAATCGCTGACCTAAACACTAAATATTTAACAGACAGCAAACTGCAAAAACATAAATATACTTTAAAAATAGAAAAACACAAACTGCCTGCAAAAAAAAAAAAGAAAGAAAAAGATTTTAGATCAGAAGATGACAAAAACAACAGTTTGGTAGATGCAATAAAATGTTCACAAAATGTCAAAATGACAACCGCTGATAAAACCACAAAATATTTAACAGACAGCAGATGTATAAATTACAAAATGTTTTAAAAACTGCAAAAAGAAACCCCCTGCAAAAACACAAATTGTTTTGAAAACATTAAAACACAAACTGCTTGCAAAAACGTTACATATTTGAAAGATAGGAAAACAAATTGCAGACAAAACAAACAGCCAGCAAAAACAAACCGTTTAGTAATTGATTTTTTTTAACGGCACCATGAAAATTGATGCCAAAAAGAAATTGTTTTAAAAGATAGCTAATCGTAAAACACAAAATGTCTTAGAAATGGCAAAACACAAACCACCTGCAAAAACATGAAATGTTTTACAGACTGCAAACAAACATGCGCATCAAAAAAAAAATGCAACGCTTGACTGACCCTAAAAACATAAATACCAGACAAAACACAAATCGCAAGCAAAAACAACCCACTTGGTAGACATAAAACACAAAATGTTTGAAAAACAGCAAAACACAAACTGCCTGCAAAAACATTAAATGTTTGACAGACAGGAAAATGCGAATCATCATCAAAAACATAAACCATTTGGTAGATGGCACAACAAATCATTAAAAACACTAAATGGTTAGACTACAAAATAAAAAAGATAGCAAAAATGTTTAACAAGACCTCAAAACACTAATAGCAATCAAATTATTTAAGTGCAGCCAAATTTATGTGATGAGTTAACAGTCTTTGCACTCATAACACATAAGATAGTCAAAGAGTTTTTATTTATAATTTTTAAAAAAAAGCCTGGTATAGTATGACTCTCTTTAGCTCCAGGAAGAGAGGAAGAGCCACGACTTCAAAGAGAGCTCATCCGTCAGCCTTCTTGGTGTCGACACATACCTGCACTTATGGACAGTGGATGTCTTTTACATAACAGCGCACAGCAGAAATTCAAAAGGCAAAAGACTTCAAAAAAAAACTGCCAATGATTCTTTTCATCCTTGTCTGTCTCTCTGTCCCCTCAAACCCCTGCCTACTTAACAGATTTTGAATCGGTGGTATCGTTGGCTATCTGATTTTCCTTTGGAGGGGCCCCTGTGCTTTTTTCCTCTCTCGCTCACTCTCTCCTTCTCTTTTTCTGGGATCCTGCCATTTTGTCAGCCTTGTAGAAGGAGTCATTGGTGGGCTAACTTCTTAACGCAGCGGGTCAGGGGCAGGTCAGCCTGTAGAAACCCCCATGATGATCTTCTAGGGGTAGGAGAACCCCTTCAGTCCACCCCCTACACCCAAAGCCACTTCTGCGCTGCCATCCCTCCACAAAACACTGGCCTTTCTGCCCTCTCGGTGCTGGGGGTCATGCCTCTATTGGGGGAGACACTTGGCTCACTGCAGGGGGTCAGCTATCCTTTACAAGGAGTCTTGTCATGGGCCTGGTGACTAATAGGCCGACCTTACTGACAAGAACTGATGGGCGCCCCTGAGGCCGGACTCCACAGCCGATCTAATAAGACCTCTGACTCGCTCTCCGGCTCTGTAATGTCATTTCAGGAGAGCGAGCTGCCTCCATCATGGTCTCAGGTGAAACAATTCTGACTCAAGATGTAAGAAAAATCACTAGGACATTAGCATAAACACTCGCTGATAAAAAGGGGCAGGTCGTTTTAGTGAAGCGCTCACTCGTCTTTTGAAATACCTCAACTCCCGCCATGCCCAGCGCAGATTCCCATTACTCACCATGGCTGGATGTATGAACAAAAAGACACATGGTGAATGGGCAAAACTACCCCTGATAAAACATTAACAAGACTGGCGGTCCTGCTGAGGGGGGATTTTGTTCTCTCAAAGACACAGTGATCAGGATCGATCCAGCCATCAATTAATCTTTAAGACAAGCCTACAGGGATTTCAATAACTACTGAGCTCTGACACCAAAGACATTCCCACACTACGCGACTAAAAGAGGCAGCAGGGCCACTCGCTGTTCATACAATGAATCGGTATATAGAGTAAGCAGGCAGCAGATGACCTGCGGATGTGGGCATGTATTTACAGGGAAAGTCAGGGGAGAAAAAGGGGAAAAATGTTACACGTCTAACTGGAGAAGAAATGTAAAGACTGAAATATATGGAATTGAGAATCAAATACACTGAAACTCATTAAAAGGAAGCTAAGCTTCCATCTAAACTCGTTAAAACTTGTGCACAGAGACCTAAATTTAAGATATTACAGGTGAGAAATGGGTATAATTTATCCTGAATAACTATGTTCTACCACTCATGAGAAAAAATTGGACCCCAGTCATGAAACAAATAGGATTTGCCCTGCAGCAATGGAAATCAAAGCAGCAGAACCAGGCTAATAGATACATAATGATCAAATGCAGAAAGTAGGAGTATTATTTTCAGGAACAGTTTAGGTGAACACTGAAGGTGTTTTGAAACCAATGGATTTTACGATTACTGTTCAAATTGGCCAGTATTCCAGTCTAAGGGGCTTCAGAATATAATCTTTTATACCATTTTTTACAGACACAAACATTTACTTGTTCTATTGTTTTGTATAAAGCTAAGTATAATTATTAAAATTACAGACTAATAACTCAAATCATAAAACTCTCTGAAATACTACTATTACTAATAATAGGTAGATAATAGTCATCAGGGCTGTTTTTTTTATACAATAAGTAATGCACAACAATAATGCAAAATAGAAGTTTTGGTATTTCACAATTTCTCTATTTTTATGGGTTGAAATGCTGATTAGGCTCCAAAAGTATTGAGAAACCATAAATACAAAAATCTGTGCATTCCCATCAGATTCTAGCCTAAAAAATACACAAAATTCCACTTTATGTAAAAATGGCCTTCTTAACTGTTGTCATTCAGAGAACAAAGAATGCAGCTCTACCACTTCTTTGTTTAATATATAATATCGTAAAGAATCTTTGTAACATGATTCTTTGTTCATTCACCCTCAAAGCAAATAAATAAATAGGACGAAATGGAAACGTGATACATGCAGAGGCTTAGCCGTTATACAAAGGGACGATAATGTATGCTGTGGGATTTTAGGACAAAAGTAATCACATTTACCACAGTTGGGCAGAACAGCAGACCAGAGGAATCTCTATCCAGTGTCCCTCTTGCTTTGTTCAGGACTCAATTGAACATGGGGCTGTTTGAAGGGCAAACCATATAGAGCTGTTCCATTTACATTCACTCTCACTGTCACTTGGGTTTTTTGTTTTCAATCGGTCTATTGTTTCTGGCCGAGTTGCACGCAGCACAAATTATCAAGCATGGAGGAGAAATAATTCCATGTGATTTTTGGAGTAGAGGAGATGTTTTTTTCTGTTTAAGTTATACGGTATCTCCTCAGGGATCAGTTGCCACAGCGCAAAATCACACGTACACACAGAATATTCCATCCTGGTGTTACAAAGTCCACAAAAAGTCTGGATCATATGAATGTGTTCTGCATGTACAGTGGGCTCATCACAGTGGGAGAAACAGATCAGCCAGACTCAGACCGCTTACAGCCACATCACTTAAGTGTGAGAAAATTTACACTAAAAAAACAAGACACACATAGGTGTGGCAAAGCAAATCTAAGATATATTACTGGGCATATGAGTAATTTATGAAACATATTTTAAAATCAGCTGAAGGCATAGTAAAAGATGAAAACTGTCCCCACTTACTCAATATTTCAGTTATTTCAATCATTATATGTACGGGTTTAAGAGGTGGGATTGTTCCATGGGGGGCTTTTATGGCTTTTGAGCTCCTAAACTGACAATAAAAATCAAAAAAGTACCATGAATGTAGTCCATACAACTCATATGCTCTATACAAAGTCTTCTGAAGCAGAAAAGGGTAAACATTTTGAATGCTATTGTAATAATTGTATTATTTTTGTTATAGAAGGTGTAGAATGTCCTATTTCTGAATACATAAAACTCACCCCACAGCCACTGACAGGAAAATGCTGGTAAAAACATTTTGTGGAGCTATAACCGGTTAAGTGCTGCTCTGTTGATTTTCTAACTCTGCATTTACTGAATTACATCACATCAGTTGGTTTTCAGACCTGGCAACATCAGAAGCAATTGATCATTCATAGTTTCCTTCTTCCATCCATCCCGCAGCCTGAAAACGAGTCAATGTCGTCAGTTTTAGTACTGCAGAGTGCTCCTTAATGACCATGTCCATTTACCATCCTCCACTGTGAATTACACAAGCACAACTTGTTGTGGAAGAGGAGGTGTTGGGCGGCCATAATTCACCAGACTCTGGCCCCTCCAACCTTGCTCAGCAGGAAGAATGACAGCAACTTGGTTTGTCAGTGGTTCTGTGCATAATTACCGCCAAGATTAATGGTTTACTCACGTCTACGCCATAATGCCCAGATCAATTTTTCTCAGTGATGAACGACGGTTGCGATGGCACCCTGTCATCACCGGTATGCCTAAGGACAGGGGCTGTAAATCTCTCGCTCAAAGTCACCCTCCGATTTCACAAAGCATGAGACCGATGCTCGATACAGGCTAGTCCTGGCACTCCCAGAAAGCCCCAGGGCACGTCTACCGGTCCTGCAACTAGGAAGAACCTCTTTCCTTTATCACTAAGGGATTAGAGACATCTGCAAATTGCAGAGCTTGTCAAATATTATTAAAAGCACAACACAAGAGACAGCTGTCCAAATGGCTCTCCTCTTCCTATAATGTTTTCACTTTTCAGTAGAAACCGAGTTAAGAGCTTCACACTAACTGATCGATAACTATTCCCAATGCTCCTTTCCTATTACTGTGTTAGTTTTTTTTATATCACTCCTAACCACTAAGCTCTGCCTCAACTGTGTCGTTCCAAACCCATATGATTTTCATCTTCTGTGGAACACAAAAGGAAAAGTTTTGCATAATGTGCTGGTCACTATTTTCCATGTAATTACATTGGATGAAATGCCTTCAAACTTCAAAAAAGAACACAAACGCGTGGTCTATACAACTTGAACTATATACCAAGTTATTTGAAGTCATAAAATAGATTTGTCTGACTAAAACACCACAATTTATGGTCATCAATTGTTAACCATATAGTGACCTGATCACTGAGAAAGAACCAAAAACTGTAAATACCAAGATGGTTCACTCATATTACTATGAATGGGAGAAACCGCACTGCACAGTATGACAGAATATGCCCTGCCTTCTAAATATCGCCAATTTGTAGAGTCATCACAAATAGAGTGTGTCCTAAAACACTTAAAGCACTTGGGAGTGCACATGCACATTGGCTGCACCAACTTGAAATATATGCTTTTATACAGCTATTTAAGCATAAGAAACAACATTCGGTAAGTTTGGCCTCTTTGTCGCCATCTCTGTTTGAAACCTGCAATTGCAGCTATTTGCGGAATTTACACAAGTTGTAAATTCCCACTGCTCCTCAGTGTGGATGAGTCTAATGTTTTGAGATGTATGTGTGGGCTGTCAGTCAACGCACCAGTGTGAATATTCACTGTACAGTGTAAATACAGACACTACGTATTGGAATTGTGTCCAAAATAAGAAGTGTCACTGTAACATGCCTGCCAGTTTTGTTCTAACCAACTAAAAAAAAGTTTCACTGTAAATTGCGCTATTAATGGTAATTAAATCTGACGATCGTTAGTTCAAATCACATCAAACCGTGCAAATTATAATTGTTATACTTTTTCAAATTTTTCGTTAACAACATCAACATTGCGTGACTGTGTGTATTTAGTGTGTATTAGCGTTACCTAGATTTCTGTACAGTCTAATCTCGAATTGTCATACCATTTGAATGTCATTGAAAGAAATTGTTCTTTTAACCTCAAAAAGCTATTTAATGTTCCTTAGAACTCATTCTAAAATGACAAGATGAATTATTGCAGCTGCTGTAAGAAAAGATCCACCACCTGCAGCATCCACACACACGACACAACCAAATAGCCGGGACTCCTTTTTTATGTACAGTATACAGACGTGATGTGATGATGCAAAGATGATTGGCAGCAATCTCGGAAACGTACCCGAACCACTCAAATTGGTAATGTACTTGCTAAATAATTGATCTGGGATTATTTTTAACCAAAATAGTTACAGAATGCAGCTTTAAATGCGAATTTGGCCATCAGTTTTAAGAATTTCCCCATTCAGGTATATAGGAGTTGGTCTACATGCCAGAAATAGCTGGAATGCGAATATGATCACTGAGTGTACTGAATTTCCTTGAAAGAGACTTTGTCTGAACTCAAGTAGCAAATCAGCTTTATTCATGAAAGAATCATTCAGACCAGTTTTATGAACCTGATCAAATGATTCTTAGAAAAGAACAATTCCTTCATGAATCAGTCAATCTACCCTTTCTATGAAAAACCGTTTCTATGAAAAACCTGCCTCTTATTTTTATTTTGCTGGTGTCCTGAGATGATGACTGGAGATCACGTTTGGAGGGCGTAGACATGGGAAGGGGATGTGTTGTTGTTATTATGTTGTCGGTACAATGCTCTTTCCTGTGGATGTTCTGTAGATCCAAAGGTACAGAAAACCACCCTCCCTTTCCTAATGCCCTATTCCTTCTTCCCTCCCATCACATCTCCTCCAATCTCACTCCGCTTCACTTCTTAAGAAATCACCCTTGCGCAGTCCCACAGGACTGAGATAAAACCCTCGCTGGGCCCTCGGCAATGAAAGCAAGCATAACACTTCTCTTTTTCTCAGCTTCAGGCTCCGGGAGGAAGCCTCGCTCGCCCACCACCCCCCAATTCCTGCCTGACAGGAGGTACACAACGTGTGAAGAGCTGGCAACCGCATTTGTGTGTGTGCTACTATACTTTACCGCTCATGGCCTTTAAATTCTCTGAAATGGAGGGAAAAAAAGCTGCGCTGGCATATTGGGATGGGGGTGGGCTATTAACTGCACGCCCGATCACTATTCGTTTATTCACACGTATGCAAATGTTTGAAAAATGCTGTAAAAATGATTAAATGAGGGGCTGGGTTGGATTACCCAGAGCAGTAGGCATGGCAGCACACGTCTGGAAGAAAACCGTAGCCGGGTCGATCCGTGGCCCTGCGGCTGCTGCGGGACGGATGGGAGCTGTTTGTTTAACCTTATCTGTGGTTGTAATTTTAGCCCTGTCTGCTGTAAGGATTTCCAGGCGGAAACCACTTTTATTGGCTTCTTGTGGGGAGCTACCTTAATAAAATAACATCTAATTACATCTACCAGAGCTGATCCCCAAACATGAAACACAAAGCGGCCATTGTTCAAGGGTTCGAGCCAAGACGGAGACCCTGAAACAGTAGCTTATGGTGTCGAAGTTCTTGTTTTGGATTAAACATTATATCTGCTTTGAAGAGCAGGAGATCCTGAAGTCATTATCCAGGCTGATCTACAGGCCTACACACAGAAATGAATGTAGACACATCACATAAAAATCCCTTCCAAGATGATAAAGAGGATTTTTTTAAAAAATGACCTTTTCTATGCATTTTTTATTAATTAATGAGACATAATGATTTGGATACAGAGCGGGGTAGTAACTGATTACATGTAATCTGGATTACGTAATCAGATTCCGAAAATTAAGTACTTGTAATTAGATTAAATTACATTTCAAAATACTCATAATCAGACTACAGTTACTTTTTGATGATTACATGACTACATATTGTGACATGATTACAGATTTTGTCTTTCAAACACATTAAAATGCACAAATTCACATTATTTCTTATTTACATGTAATATAGGCATTTCCAAATTTTTTTTGTTACCTGAACATATTTCACCTTATATATTTACTTGAAGTACCCTTGAGATTTTACAATAAATATTTTAATAATTAAATATCACATTTGCATGTTCCCAGTTCTCTGACGTTGGTTAATGGTCACATGCAGGTAAACATAAAATATTTCATATTTTTAGTAAGTGTTTCATTTTGATTGATGTTATTTTAAAATGACTTATTTTAATTTCACTTTTTTATTATTTAATTAATTATTAGCTTTTCATTAAACTCAAAAAAAACCCTGCAACTCTTTTAAACAAATTAGGTCAAAAGTAATCCAAAATATTCTGATTATATTACCTAAAATGTGTAATATAATGGATTACGTTACTAACTACTATTATTTTAATGTAATTTGGAATCAGTAACGGACCACAATTTTTAAGTAATCTACCCAACATATAAGATGATTATATTAACAGTAACATATCGAAAAATTATTATCCAAAAATTTGATGCCTGAACACAATTTACATAACACTGGCAATCTATAATGTTTAAAAAAGCATAGCACATATGGTATGCATCTGAAATCCATTAATGCCTGAAGATATGCATGTTACCTCTATTGAACATGGACATACAATCAATAAACAAATAAAAATCACACTAGTGAGATAACATACAGTACAACTCCATGTACACTGTTTATCTGTTGTCCAACCCAAAAGGGATATATAATGATATATTTTTTTATATAATATAAATTATTAATATTATTAACTCACTTCAATTCATAGTAGCCAAAAAAGTTTCTTACGATAGATGTAATATGATAGATGTGTGTGAGTAACATTATTTAATCATTTCTTATTTACATAATTTTTCTTGTCAATTAACTGTTAACCTGGATCACTGTCTGGATTACTGAATCAGTGCAATTTGGGAACCAGAACTGGTTAGTTTGACAAAGTCTGGTTCTGTTCACATTATATGAATAAAAACTCAGTTGCCACTACCTGAATTTTCCAGGAGCATTGTCACTCCTTTACATAACTGAATTCTGTGTGAACAGGATTAAGCACGCAGAAGAGAAATGACAACTGTGTTTAGCAGCCGAGTGCATGGGAACGTGTCTAGTCTGTCATGATCTGCACTAAGAGCCCCTTGTCTCTGAGCATTACTGTGCTCATATGATCATTCGCTTGCTCATGGTACCGTGCCAGTTTTGAATAGCCTGAGAGTTCAAGCTGACAAACAGAGAAAGCGACGTGAGAAGCTTTGTGTAGTTTTTTCTCCGTCTCCTCTGACTCCTCCAGGCTGATCATATCAAGAGTGAAGACCTCCCTCTGATCACATCTGACAATCACTGGACAGCGGCCAGAGCTGCACTGGAACGGCTCTCCATTATAACCTCTTCAACAACACAACAGTGTTGTGATTGTGTTTTCATTGTTTTGATTCCAACACAAGCCCTCAAGGGGAGTATTCAAAAGTGCTGTTTTTTGCACGCACTGTTTATGAAATATAAATTACGCATATTTTTTTTGCCTCCCCAAAAGCCAAAGCAGAAGAAAAAAGGAGTAGCGATTCAAGAGAACGAACAATATTTATTGAAAAATAGAATTTTCCTTTTTTCTTCTTCTGACACACAGGGAGAGAAAATGAGGGTTTAGAAATGCCGCTGGGTTAGAGGAGACAGAAAAACCGCATGGTGACAATTCACTTATTTTGTATAGAGAACTTCCAGCCGGTCTATATTTAGCTCTTAAGCACTCTATAATCACTTTCAACCACATAAAGGAGGATAAGTTCCTGAAAGAAAGTCTTCCTGCCTCACTTCTGTTTAACCTTTGACCCCTGCACTCACCTCATTCCCTTACGCATCTACCACGTACAAAAACAACACCGTACAGCCTTTTACAGCAAGGATAAGTAGCTTTTCACTGCCTCATTCATAAAAGCAGGAGCCTTTCCTCCTTCACCTTTCCTCCGGATATTCCTGCAGTTCAGAAAATACACAACCACACCTTATGAAAAAGCCCTGAATGGGGTCAACGGTGGACTACGCCACATGAAGCACTGCAAAAATATTCAAGCAAAATGACAGACAAGCCTGACCATGACTACATATTCCACATTAAAGTCCCTTGTCTCACCAAGGACATCATAACCATGACTCCTGCAAGTGTTTGGACTGACTAAAAGTAGTGTGACAGTAGCTTAGCTATTTTAAAATAGCGTAGCTTTTCCAGTCAATAGAACAATATTAATATATATGCAAAACTATATGTATATTCATTTACATTTAGTCATTTAGCAGATGCTTTTATCCAAAGCGACTTACAAATGAGGACAATGGAAGCAATCAAAATCAACAAAAGAGCAATGATATGCAAGTGCTATAACAAGTCTAAGTTAGCTTAACACAGTACACGTAGCGAAGCTTTTTTTTACATAAATTATATAATAAATAAAAAGAAAACAGATTAGAAAAAGAATAGAGCAAGCTATTTTTAGAGGCATTTTTGCTTTTGTTAACGATAATAAATAAAAAGAGAACAAATATGTAGAATGCAAAAAGATTAGAAAAGCTAGTGTTAGTTTTTTTTAAAAAAGAAAACAAGCAGTAAATGAATAGAGTGCAAGTCTAAAAGGGACAAGTTTTTTCTTAAGAATAGAATTCGAATAGAGAGGGCTAGAGTTAGAGGGTCAAATAAAGATGGAAGAGATGTGTTTTTAGCCGATTCTTGAAGATGTCTAAGGACTCAGCTGCTTGGATTGAGTTGGGCAGGTCATTCCACCAGGAGGGAACATTTAATTTAAAAGTCTGTGAAAGTGATTTTGTGCCTCTTTGGGATGGCACAATAAAGCAACATTCACTTGCAGAACGCAAGCTTCTAGAGGCCACATAAGTCTGAAGTAATGAATTTAGGTAAAGGGGTGCAGAGCCAATGTTGGTTTTGTAGGCATACATCAATGCCTTGAATTTTATGCAAGCAGCTATTGGTAGCCAGTGCAAATTGATAAAGAGAGGTGTGACGTGCATTCTTTTTGGCTCATTAAAAATTAATCTTGCTGCCGCGTTCTGGATTAATTGTTAAGGTTTGATAGAACTGGCTGGAAGACCTGCCAAGAGAGCATTGCAATAGTCCAGCCTGGACAGAACAAGAGCTTGAACAAGGAATTGTGAAGCATGTTCCAAAAGAAAGAGCCTGATCTTCTTGATGTTGAATAAAGCAAATCTGCATAACCGGGCAGTTTTAGCAATGTGGTCTGAGAAAGTCAGCTGATCATCAATCATAACTCCAAGGTTTCTGGCTGTTTCTGATGGAGTTATGGTTGATGTGCCTAACTGGATGGTGAAATTGTGATGAAACGATGGGTTTGATGGAACCACAAGCAGTTCTGTCTTGGCAAGGCTGAGTTGAAGGTAATGTCCTTCATCCAGCAAGAAATGTCTGTTAGTCAAGCTGAGATGCGAGCAGCTATCACATGTATATAATACATACACACACACACACACACACACACACATATATATATATATATATATATATATATACATATAAATAAAGTGCAATATATAAACAAATGATATATAAAAATAACAACATATTAATAGGTATTATAGAGACAACATAAATATATAAAATATAAAATACATAAACATGAACAAAAGCCAGTTATATAAAATAGGAAAATAATATTTTGTCCATTATTACACAGTATAAAAGGTTTCTTTTGCATATATATAGCAGTTCCATTTTAGGAAGCAGTCGTTTACATCAAAAACTTTAAAACCCCCTGTTTAAACTATTCATTTTTATACAAAACTGCATCTGAACTATTTTAAACTAGCATTTAGTTTGAGCAACAGTTTCAAAACAGCTTCTCCAACGCTTGTGCTTTGTGAGTGTGAAACCAAATGCAATGCATGCAATATGAAGCGGAAACAGGTTTATAACCCTGGCGTGTCTTTATGAGCGCAATTCAAGGAACACAAAGAGTTATCGTCTTGAAAGAATGCCCAGATTCTGTAGACATTTGTTTCCAGCCCTGCTCACCTCGGCCAGTGACATAACACCACTGCAGTGGGTGTGGGAACAGTACGAGTGACTTAGCATAAAACAACAAGATGGCGAAATAAACATCACAGCAAGGCCGATGTTTTAACTTGGCATATTGACTTTTGCTATGTAAAGCAACAGTATACCCAAAGGAGCTTCAAACAAACGCTGACACTCTATATTGTTCGGTCACAGCGTGATGTAAATCACAGGGTGAATATTCCCTATTGTGCTGGGATACGGTCCAGAAACAACCAGGCTACAATGAAGAGGGCTCCACTAATCAAAAGCGCAAGAAAATAAACAGCCGTCTACGAAACAAACACTGGATCGGGAATGATCCCCTGATAAAATCTCAGGGTCGTGTATTTCCAGAGGAAGCGCAACTGACCAATGTTGATCTTGCAGCTTGACGGTTTCATCAGCGACTGTTGTCTTAGGCCAGCATCCCATTTTATTTATTTTCTTATTGTTTGGAATCTAAACTTTACGGCTGCTCTAGTTTTATTGTCCTCAGCGATTTTTATACTAGCATTCAATGTCACCGAATTGGCCCGGCCTGAGACGAGCGGGTCTCGAGAGTTTTTAGTGTTAAATGGGAGTTTGTTGACTGATGCCTTTTATCTTTTCCTTTCTTGGAAGCACAGATGACATGCCCTCAGCAGAACCACGGCCCCAAATGTTCCTCTCCATCTTACAAGATCAGCCCTTTTTCTCGCATAAGTTCATGACAACCATATCAACGATCTCAGCAGATAAAATCTCGCTTGAAGCAGCAATATTTATTTTTCTTTTCCTCGAGAGTCGCTAACTTTTTCTTCCTGTCTTCATCATGCTGTACTCTTCTGAAACTACGTATGCTTTCAACAAGTGTGGAGTCAGCTGGGCGGGCTGGATGTGCCGAGAGTTTTTATAGGTCGGCAGTGAAACGAGTGAGGAGAAAATGAACGGTATTATTGCAAAAGAGTGGTCAAACCGCTGATGGTGGTGGTTTCACTTCAACCCTACAGTGAGAAGAAACAGAGACAGGCTGACTCATACTACTGCTAATTCAAAGATTTACACGGTGATGATTCTCAAAAACTTACTCAAATTATCTGTAATCTGAATTATCATCACTTTACATGGGGTTTCTCACATGACTGCAATATGAGTAGCAGAAAAAAAGATATCAGATCCACTTTTGCTTACTCTAAGCTCAATTTAAGTTCTTTTTGTTTCGAAACACTGGATTTAAGACTAAGTTTTGAAAATTACATCAATATGTTAATGTAACCAATCTGACAAAAGATGTTCCAAAAGCTTGTAGAAAGATGACTGAAGCTTTAAAGATACCATGAAAAGATTTTATTTACATCTATCTAATCTATCTATCTATCTATCTATTTGGGGTAAGTCAGATTTTTTTTTTGAAAAAGAAAAAAAAACATTACTATCAAAAGCTGCATTATTTGATCAAATACACAGTAAAACAGTAATACTGTGAAAATTTTTACATTTCTTAATATTGAAATACGTAAAGTTCTCTTTTTAAAGAGTAATTTATTCCTGTGCTGGCAAAGTTCAATTTTAAGCAACCATTACTCCAGTCTTCAGTGTCATATGATCCTTCAGAAATCATTTTAATATGCTGTAGTAGTGCTTAAGAAACATTTCTTATTATTTTCACAGTTGAAAATAGTTTTAAAGTACCGCTTAAAACTTATTTCTTTTAAAAACAGCATTTATTTCAAATTAATATTAATATATTAATATATATAGGGCTGTCAAATCGATTAATCATGATTAATTGCAACCAAAATAAAAGTTTATGTTTACATAATATTTGTGTGTATATATACTGTAGATATGTATATATTTATGTATATATAAATACAAACACATACATGTATTTATTTAAGAAATATATGTAATATGTGACCCTGGACCTCAAAACCAGTCTTAAGTGTCAATTTTTCAACATCATCGGAAAGCTGAATAAATAAGTACGGTTTGTTAGGATCGGACAATATTTGGTCGAGATACAACTATTTGAAAATCTGGAATCTGAGGGTGCAAAAAAATCTAAATATTGAGAAAATCACCTTTAAAGCTGCCCAAATGAAGTTCTTAGCAATGCATATTACTAATCAAAAATGAAGTTTTGATATATTTACGGTAAGAAATTATCTTCATGGAACATGATCTTTACTTAATATCCTAATGATTTTTGGCATAAAAGAAAAATCGATAATTTTGACCCATACAATGTATTCTTGGCTATTGCTACAAATATACCCCAGCGACTTAAGACTGGTTTTGTGGTCCAGGGTCACATATATATATATATATATATATATACACGCGCACGCGCACACACACACACGTATGTATGTGTATAATATATTTAAGAAATATAATTATAAAAATATTGCCTTTACCCATTCATAATCTGTATGTATTGGCTCTTTTTCCATGCCCTTATTTTTGCATGAAGTAGACAGTAACAGAAACAACAGCCTACCCAGTTGGCTGGCCAACTTCCTGTGCTCTGCGGTGAGGCACTTCAAGGGCTGGGTATTACAGGCAGGTAGGTGATTTTTTTTTTTTTTTTACAACTTACTTGAAAGCTTAGCAGAGGCAAAGGTGAACAGAAGGGGCTTTGGCACAGGCACAAAAATGCAACAAGCAACATCAAGAAAGTTTCAAAGCAAGCAGGTGGTTTGCACAAACTAGGGGCAACCTGTGGTAAAATGAATCTTTTTTCCTCTCATACACCATCTATTCACACTCTCTCCTCAATCAATACACTCTGCTTTTTTATTTACCACCCTCTGAGCCAGACACAAGATTCGGTTGGACAGAGACAGCGAGAGTCTGAGCCTGCTGTCTCCTCCTCTGTATGTGAATCAAAGAGGCAGAGACATGAAAAATTCTCCTTTCTATGCACAGTCACATTCGGTTGTGCCAGTGACAATTCTCGGCAGCCTCGCTCGCTTTCTATCTGATGTATTTCCTTGTCTACCCACCCTTCTGCCTGCCACAGAACCTACGGCTGTATCTACATCTAGTTTTCTTGAACTTTCTACCTCTATACATCTATGCAACATGCTGGAATATTTATGATAATGAATGATGTGCTATCAAACATTTCCTGAACGTACATGTCCAAGATACGTAAATAATTTACCAGTATCCTGTGTAAACCTGAAAAAAGCATGATTTATGCTCAAAACCTACACAAGGAGGAAAATTAGCTTCAGTTTTTCTAAATTCATAGATATGTGTTAGCATTTTCTTTTCATATTATCCATACAAATACCTAAAACACACTGGTCCCAAAATGCTAAGAACAGTTCACTCAAAAATGAAAATATTAAAAATGTACTCTCGCTCTCAGGCTATCCAAAATGAGTTTGTTATTTCATCAGAACATATTTGTAGAAATCTAACATTACATGTTCACAAATTGATCTTCTGCAGTGAATGGGTGCCGTCAGAATGAGAATCCAAACAGCTGATAAAAACACAACAATAATCCACAAGTAAAAATGAAAAATGCTTGAAATGTGCTATGTTTTAATTATATATTTAAAAAAACGGTATATAGACAAATTTTAATAAAGTGTGGTTACATTTTTCAATTGTTATTTGGATGCCACTGTAAATCCAAACTAAACCTCTAAGACAGTCTCTTATACTATTTTGCTAATGTTCAAAATACCACAGAATAAGTTCAGACCTCTCACTGTGGTTGTCAGCCCTGTTGTGGTACAGTATACGAATGTCGTTTTTTCCATTGAACTTTACGAGAAATTGTGCCACTTCCTGATAAGTAGTAATTATAGCAACAGATATAGATGGCAAGCGCAAACATCTACAGCAATAATAGACGTTCTTTTGTTCGCTTTTGTTTTAACAGGGTTCGCTATGAGTCGTTTCGCAACCACACTCCTGCTACCAATGTGTTATGACCGTATCTTTACAAAACATAAAGTCCTCTAAACCCCCCCCCCATATGCCTCCGAACACTCCGATCTAGGAGACCAAGAGAGAAAATAAATTAGAGCAACTGCCTTTGGGACACAAAAAAGGAGTGAATTTATCACAGCAGATGTGATGGAGTGCATGGAAAGTGACAGGTGCTAAAGAGAATGAACTAGAAGCAGAGCTCAGTGCTATCACAGTCAATACGAATGTCACAGCCTGGTGACAACATGACAGCCTGATTATTGTAGAAAGTCGGTCCCCACTCAGCTCCCAGACACAAACTCGATGCATTCATGACTAAGGATCTTTCTGTAACTGAATAACTGCTCCCTGCTGTTCAATACAGTGTGGATTTACAAAGCATATAAAGCAGAAAGGCCACAGAAGCCTACAGAAATATGGGTATCTTCATGTATATACATAGTGGAGAACAAAAGTCTGAAAATCCAGGACTTTTTCCCATTGAAACATGGAGATAAAATAAAGTTTTAAGATTTTGAACAAAAATTTGTGACAAAAAATGAATAAGAAAACTACCCTTGCCATCATCTAACACTCAAGTGAAGACAACAATAATTTAATAATACTGTTAAAAACACTGTAAAATTATAATTCTTTCATAATGTACACTATAATGCTTTACACCATTATAGTGTACATTATGAAAGAATGTACACTATAATGCTTTACACCATTATAGTGTACATTCTTTCATAATGTACACTATAATGGTGTAAAGCATAAATAGACTTTTAAAATGATTCATTTTAGGTTTAAGTGATTAATTATATTGGTGTCATGCTTAAGTTTTAGTGATTAATTATGGTTTATAATTGATGCTTCAATCCACTTGTAGCATTTTAGTTTCTAGTGATTTGTTTTAGACTTTCAGTTCAACTTTTCATTAAAATTATTTTGATTATATAATTCCTAATAACATAAAATTAGAATAACGCAAAGTAGAAAGAAAGACTGTATAGTGCTTATTTTTAATCAGTATTAGCTTAAAAAAAAAACTCGCTCACCAGAAAGTCCTACAATGGAAATTTTGCATTTAGTAAATTGATCTTTAGGTTTGTGTATTCAATAGGAAACAGGAACAGTCACTCTTATCTGCCTCAGATCACATGCAGAAGCACAAGCTGGGCAGATGGGGCTTGGAACTCATTTCAATATTCGATTTGGTCCGTCTAACAGATTCAAAACAAGTTACAAGGGGCAAAACAGGGAGCTGTAACAAAAACAGATGTGCATCAGTGTTGCACAAAGACACGTGGTGCGTTGCAAACACACTCCGTTTGTCCCCTGGTTCTGGAAGCATAGAAAAGTCCTGCAATAATACAATGTTACTTAATCTGACTGCTTCTAAGTGTTTTGCTTGTACCTGTTACTGGTGTGAAATGACTGTGTGTCTGTGTGAGTCATACCTGGTTCACCCAGATAAAACCCTCAGACTGGCCCCTAAACATCTGCCACCCACATGTCTGGTCCACCTACAGACTCCTCCACATGGCCTTATGCTTTTTGACTCACTGTTATGAATTTAAAGTCAACACAAAACAGAATTTAAAACAGGCTTTACTTTCATGATGTGATATATTTCAGACAAATATAACTAAATATTCTGGACAACAAATATACTTATTTTTTTCATATCTATCTATCTATCTATCTATCTATCTATCTGTCTGTCTGTCTGTCTGTCTGTCTGTCTATCTATCTATCTAGATAAATAGATAAAAAATGACAGAAAATGTTATCTGTTTATTAAAATATTTTTTAAAAATCTGAAATAAAAAATATTTTATAAATCATAATATAGCTACATATTTTTTGCCATATGGGCTTGGGGTTATTATATTTTGATAAAACATGGCACAAAAAAACTATGATTTTTTTATTTTATTTTATTTATTTATTTTTTGTAATAACATTCAACAATTAGTCATGTGCAATACAAATCTATCTATCTAGATAAATAGATAACTAAAACTGCATTTCAAAATATATATTTGCAGCATATTTTGCAGTCATTTTTTGTTTGTTTAAATATTTTTAAAAATCTTAAATATAAAATATTTTATAAATTATAGTATAGCTACATAATTTTTGCCATATGGGCTGGTGGTTATTACATTTTTTTAGATAAAACATGGCAAAAAATTGGCAACATGGCAAAATTTATTTATTATTATTATTTTTTTTGCAATAACATGCACCAATTAATCATATGCAATACAAAACTAAAACTAATTTGGTTCAATTTTGATGTCACACAGACGAAAGTGTCAAAGAAAACCATCAATCTGACATCAACCACAAGCACAGTGTCTTTAATCATTTATTTCTGTAGCCTCTTCCTGTCATCATAAGGCATTTCAATGACTGGATCTAAATCTACCCCCTTCACAAAAACATGAGATCCAGAGTGTCTGATAAATTTAGAATTTGATTTAAGGTCCTTGAGATATTCGTCAGGCTTGTGCCTCGCTGACTTTGGTCACTGATTTCCTGTGACGGTCCTCTCGGTACATGTGGATCTGGGACTAAGCGTCAGATGGGAGAAGAGAAAATATGCACTTACATATATATCCAATATTCATGCCCTGAGTGGCGAGGCTGCTCGCAGTCATTAGTGCACTTACACTCTCTCTGACAGGCCTGTCTCAGACTCATCAGACAGGCCTTCTGAAGTCATGTTCCTCTGCAAAAATCATGAGCCTGTCACCAGCCGCCTGCCTCCCACACATAGAAATGTCTCCATTTCTTCTACATTTTTTTCTCTTTCTCTCTCTCTCTCTCTTTTTTTTTTTTTTGGTTATGACTGTAAACATATTCGAAATATGAAAGTCTACCAAGGTAAACATAACGTTAACACACAGATGATATTATTCTATCAAGAATAAATAAATGATTGAATAAAATATTAGGGTTGGTCTCTAAGCTAAGTAAGTGTTTTTACTTTATACAGATATAATACTGGAGTCTAAACTGAGTTTCATTATATAGATATCATTTACTTAAATTATTATATTTTTATCTATATAGTGTTTAACGTGCATACATCATACTCAAAAAAAATTCTTAATATGCTTTTTTGCCTTGTTTTATGATTTGTTCACTGGGAATCAAGTAAAACAGCTTAAGATATTAAGGTGAAGTAACTGTCACTGGCAGACTTTTTCCACTTATTTTAAGCATAAACAGATGAAAAAACCATGCCAGTGGCACAAGTCAAAATATTCATATATTTATGAGATTCTTTGAAAAAAAAAAAAAAAAAGCATTTTGCTTGTCAAGTAAATTGATCTTGTTTCAAGGATATTTCCACTTTTTTGTAGTGTGCAGCCAATCTAAAGTGCCATAACTATAAAAAGTCCATGTAAACCATTAAAAAAAAAAACCTTCACACCAAGAGATCATTACTTATGCACAAAAATCTTCTAAAACCATCACATTCCATCAGTTACATACAATTTTACAGTTTTAAAGAGCTATTGTGATCACAGGCATAAAGTTTAATAACCCTCCCAAGACTCTTTTAGCTTGTAATATGTGACAGAAAACAAAAGAAAAAATTGTCATAATTTTCACAACAGAACTTTAGAAAATTCACAAGATCAATATTCAATTAACTCGCAACAATCGATAAGGCCAGCTTTACTTTACAGAAATCTCAGTCAATTAATAATAACTGAATAAACTAGAGAGAAAAAAAATCAAATGTCTTATTGTGATAGCTTTATATGTTCTGAACAGCCAAACCACTTCTTTTCAGAAGTGCAATTTCTTATTTAATGTCGTGAACAGCACAGAATACAAAAAAGGAAAATACTATTAAAAGACGAAAAGAACAAGATCACAAATTGAACTAGAAATGTAGAATTAAGGTGAAGCATCTAATCTGTGCGTCACTAGATTCACCAAACTAATAATTGTTTCAAACACGTTTCCCAAACATTCTTCCTGTCTGTCATTGGTCAGCCAAGCAGACAGCCCCGCCCCAAACTCATGCCATTGGTTGAGCCAGTGTTGCTCTGCTCCTCGGGATTCTCAAATAAACAAAGCAATTTTTCAAACAACACAACTCAATCAACACAAATCAAGTATTCTCTGCATATTCTTCTGGAATAGGAGAACATTTTCATATCACAATAAATGACAACACATAAATAACACACATCATCTTTAAAAAGTGTATTTCATGAATCAAATTCAGTTTTCTAAAAAAGGAAGGTTTTTCCAGCCTTGATAGATGATTTGTAATAACCTTGAAAGGCAGGCAGGTTGGGACACTCACTTTCTTTCTCGTTCTCTCTCTACCCTGAAATTTTCCCTGCCTCAAGCATTTTTTCTGATCATTTTGTGGCTCCACCTTCTGTGGTCTTCACAGAAAACTGTGAAGTGAAAAACTTTTTTGGGCCTTTTCATGCCAGTAACCAAATGAGTTACGAAGTGCATTGCTCAAAACGAAAAAGTCTGTAACAAAAGTCCAAAAAAAGAAGAAACATTGGTACATGTATTCCTCAACCAGACAGCGCTCACCACTGTCTTTTGATCGCTGTGAATCAGACAGATAATGACATCTTGTTCACATTAAACTCAATTATATTCCTCAGCTTGGGAGCCATGATGTGGCTCCTGCCTCTCAAAAATGAACGCGAAGGCCAAGTTGAGGTGCAACAGCTTGGTTTATGACCCAAGAGGGGAAGTTTCCCTCTGATATGCGTGTGTCCTCCAGGCCAAAAGGAGTCTGGGGGCACCATTTGTCTCCATAACCTATAGACGTAAACAATACATTGGTCCACCTGCTCCAGCCATTAACAGGCCCAAAGAGGGCTGATGATATCGTCGGCCTTAACAGGACTACCCACTGGGGAGGAGGCAATTAGGGCCTGGGGGAAACCAATAAATCTCCATAAACATCACCCAGATGCTCTGCCTCAGTACTGAGTTAATGCACAACAGCTTCCCTGCTCTGCTCTCTAGGGAACATGCGGCACTACAAGGAAAATTTGCCTTTTATCACAAATCCCGCTAGAAAGAGTTGGATTGGAGTTAAAACGCCTGGAGAGAACAGACGAGGAAACCTCAAAGAGAGGAGAAACTTCCCCACGGTTTACAAAAAGAGTTACTGTGCCTGAAGAACCAAAGTTGATCTCTCTAGTGTGTTAGCACTGACATGGAATAGGATTAGTCCTTGACCAAACAGCGATTGTGGCAGCGGACTCTCCGTTCAAACAGGTTTCCTCAGTCTGACCGCTTTGGATCGCGCAGCAAGCGTGCATCGCATGTGGCCACATCTTTCGTTATGACCATCACTTCCATGAATGAATCTCACGACCTCATTTGCTAAACTGCTGCCGGCGTCTTTTGGCTGTGGGCCTGGTTCCCCTTTCTCACACATCACAGGGGACGTTCACCAGGCACATCCTTCCTGTTGAGGAAACGCCTGTTTCCTTTTTTATCAGATATTAAATAACACAAATGCCTCCGTCAGCTTGACGAGAACTAAATGAACATTTCTGGACAAACAACTCATTTGCGGGTTCCTTCAAGTGATTACCAAGTTCCAGATGCATCTGAAATGCAAATCACAATGACACATATAGGTTAAAGGTCATTTATAGTCATTAAACAGAACGCCATGCTCAACCTGTCACAAATTCCAGACATGTGACATATGAGACTTTAGTTTTGTCTAGCTTGAGGGTGACTGCCACTGTTGCCTCACGTATGCACACCTCCTACTCACATGTGCAAACACTGGAAAGGAAGTTCCCCGTCCTTCACTGCAATGCTGACACACACCTTCCCATCTTTTACCAGTTTAGCCACATGAAGAGGTGGTGAACGCCTTCCCCTACCTCTGTGGCGCTATATCACTTTACCGGGTCACTAGATTTCTCAGTGTCATTGTGGGGACACATTGCTCACCTCTTGACTTCTTTACCTCTTGAACCGGCAGAAATTTCCCCTTGATACAAGTCGTGACTGCCAGCTGTCATTTTCTCCTTCTTAATAGGAATGAGAGAAAAAGTGAGCCGCAGGAAGGACCGGTGTCGATGAAAGTGAGAGTTGGAAAGCGATAAGCATCTCGGCTTATTTGTAGAGTCCCTCATCAAAGTTGAATGACTGAGTAATTGGTTTGTAACAGTAACACTTACTTGGCCATCAATAATGGCCATGCAAGCTTGGGTAGAATTACTTCGCCGGGGGGGACCGTTGTCGGATTTCAGCGCTATTATGATCTGAAGGGACACGGTTATGTTGGACAAATATTTATGCAGTGTCGGGTTACTTGGAACATCCTAACGAGAGAACACAAGAATAGGCAGGGTGATTGAGAAGTCAAATACACATGTCCAACATTATTATCTAATCTAAAGATCTCAAAGCAAAACAGTAATGATAAGATTGTAAGAATCAGCTTGAAGATTAGGGATGAGAATCGTTAATGGTTCTGATTCTGATTCTACTTCTTTAGTGATTCTCATTATTTAGAAGTTCCATTAATTAGAAGAAATGTTTGGAAAAAAAGAAATAGCCTAATGATGAGATTTTAATGAATACATTTTAAAGGGGTCGTCAGATGCCCATTTTCCACAAGTTGATATGATTCTTTAGGGTCTTAATGAAAAGTCTGTAACATACTTTGGTTAAAATTTCTCAATGGTAGTGTAAAAAACACTTCTTTTACCCTGTCAAAATCAGCTCTGTTTTTAGCAAGCCATTCTAGTCCATGTTGCTTTAAATGCTAATGAGCTCTGCTGACCCTGCCCCTCACTTCCATGGGGTGACAAGCAGTACTGTTTACTTTAGCCGTGAATTTGGCTAACTAGCACATTATTAGGAAAGGCGATTTGCAAAGATTTATTAAAAAACCCTTAATACTCACTTCTTCTGTAGATGAAGCTGGATCACGAATGATTAGTGCGAACATAGACGCATTTATCAGCGCATTCCCTTCAAAAACGAGAGTAACGTTAATCCTCTGCATCTTCAGCGGCTCAGATGTCAGGAGTAAATGACGACTGCTATATTAATTATTACATCCAACAACAAAACACCTCAATCGCTTAATCAGAGACATCTTGTCTTCCCCTGTACTGGAGTCGACACAATGGCGGACTAATGACAGCTCACTCAGGGCGGGTCTAAGATAAGAAGGCCTTGTCAATCAACTATCGTGGGAGTGGCCTGTACAGAACTACATCATTCTGACAGGAATCTCAGAACATCCTGATTTGAGAAAGGGGATTTTAAAATGGGGATTTAAAAAAAAACACTGAGTGGATTTTTATCATTATAGGATGGATGTGTACACACACTTCCAACACACATTTATGTTCAAACAACTTGTAAAGTGAATTTTGCATCCGATGACCCCTTTAATAAAACTAAATATGGTGGCATAAATATGACCCAATAATTGGCCTTAACTTGTATTAAATATCCCATAACAATGTAAAGTATGAGCTGTATGTTGTTGATTCACTAAAAAGAACAGAATCAAACCACACTGATCATGCTGTATATTCTTGATTCATTAAAAAGAAATGGCTCAGAGTCATTCATTCAAGAATCGGACTACACCAGTCATGCTGTGTTTATGATTCATTAAAAGAACCTGCTCAAAAGAATCATTTGCTCAGGAACCACACATCCATCAATGCTGTTTGTCTTTGATTCATTAAAAATAAATTACTCAAAAGAGTCATTCATTTGGGAATCGGACAACACAAGCTTGAGGATGAACATGAAGATGATGAATGCACTGCATGTTCAAAACTTGAGTAATATATTGCATGCATAGTCCAGAGAGACCTTTTTAAACACTCAGCAGTCAGAAAGAGACTACATAGTACAAAACACAAGGTCACTCTCAACTTTCATAGCCTTAATCACACTTTTTGAGAAAAAGTCTAAACCCTTTTGCTACTCAAAACTACCTTGAGAGTATGATCCCAGACTGTGCTTGTTTTCTGTGTGATTTGGTTTCCTCCTCTCTGCTCATGTTCCCTCCTTTTACTCTTTCCTCAGTGCAACAGAACACTAGAGATGATGTTATGATGTCATCTCGTATGTTAATTCCACACAGTATCACATCAAAACATCAGAAAAAACATCTGCAGATCTCTGGGGTCATACACACGAGCTCGGAATTAAGATATGATCTGACATTTGCAACTGGAAAAAGTTGTTGCGGCACAAAAAAAACATAAGGTGGAGAGAAAACGGAGCTTGTTGAATTGCTTAGACTTAGAACGCTGGTGTGGCCATATGTCCGCATCCTCTCTGGTTTCCCATAAGCCCCTCCTTACCTCCCCAGAGATGCACAGCTGTGGGACCTCTGTTTGAACCCCCAGCTGGGGGTTGAACAATGCTTCCCTCCAAAACATACACACTCAAACACACACACACACACACACACACACTTTTTCGAGTAATGATAGCCTCATACGGGGCCAAACTTTAAAGCTGGGGATCACTTCTCTGTGGTCGCTGCCCAGGCAGTAAACAGATCCAATGGGCAGCTCACCTGAGAGAGCTAATGCGGAACCCTATCAGGCCTTCTCGGATGTCCGGCCCTTTCCACTGCCACTCGGGCAATGCGGAACCCTATCAGGCCTTCTCGGATGTCCGGCCCTTTCCACTGCCACTCGGGCAAGGCTATGAGGGCAGAGACAGAGGCCTGCGGAGAGGGATCATGGTGATACCCAATCAAACGTGGTAAATCCTCTCAGCAGACAGGCACTGTGATATAGTTTCATACATTAATGGCACGAAACTAACTCGCGTCCTCTTCACATATGAAGTAGGTGACAAATATAAGACCAATGATTCACAAAAACCAATATGGCTTGCATAGGGAGGAGATCACACTACTTCTTGAAGCATAATATCAAAACAAACAATGAGAGGTTGGGATCTGCCTGGGCCCAGACACAAGGGAGTCTTGGGATTAATTACCTAGTGGTGACTAATCATTCCTGTTTAGCTTTGAGTGGGAAACTTCATTTGGAAGCACAAAGTCTCTCCACTCAATAATTCCAAATTAGCACAATCTTTTCTCTTTGAAATGTTTCTTGTTTGATATTTTTTTAGGATGATAATAAAGTTGCAATGCAGAAATCTAGAAAAAACTACAATTTTGCATGCATGACTAAAGTAGTTATAAATAGACACATATACTGTATGTGTGCATATAAATCATTACGAAACAATTTTATACAATATTAACCTATTTTACTTCCACATTCTTTTGTAGTTCTGATAAAAATAGGGCAGGATTTGATTTTATTCATCAGGAATTGAATGATGTCAAAGGGAAGGGTTGTAAAAAAGAAGAATTCGTAACATCTACTGAAAATGTTAGTAGCTGTAGAGGAACAGCAAGTTATTGCATTTAATAAAAATGAAGGCAAAGTATTGTTTTGTACTGGAACAACAAGCATTGCACAATAAGACCAGAAATTAAAAAGAAAAAGAAAAGTGTTAATGCTGATTTCATGTCACATGTAAACCTAAAGTGAAGAAAATAAAATCAATTGTGACTTAAACTTCACTTTGGTTAAAAGTGCTTGTTTTAGTGAAAGCTGATGGTGAAATGATGAGTAGACAGCTCATGAAATACACACTTTCTCTCATACTTATATATTCATGCACACAGTGCCCTTAACACAGATCAATCTCTCTGTGAATAAGTCCCAGTGGTCAAAGCTCACCTCCAGTGGAGAAAAAAAGCATTACATTGCTTTTTATCTCAGCAGGCAATAGTCTTTAAAAATCCTAAAAAAAAAAAGTTTGTTTGTTTTTTAAAGAAAATATACAAGTCAATTGAAGCAGACATTTTTATTTATTTGGCTAAATATGTATTGTGTATATACATTTCATGATACCCTTATCTGTTCAGTTTCTGGTCAGCAGGGCTTGAAGTGAAGTGATATCCCTTCAAAACAAGCCTCTTTCTGTTTCCATTCCTTGTCTTTGCTCATTTGTCTCTGTTAGGTCAGGGCCAGACAACAGAATCACCATTATTAACATTGATCAGAGGTAGTTACGATTGATTTTCTCTCACCCATCATCCTCATGTCATTTTTGTTGGTCAAGGGGCCTGGGGATTTTTCTATATATATTATTTATACAGAAATGAAATCATTTTTTGATATATTCTTTATTTATATATTATTTAAACAAACAAATAAATATGTACAGTATGTATGCTTCTCTGGAAGTCTATAAGGAGTCTCTTTCAATTAATGCATTTTTTTTTATCTTGTATCTTTATATGATTATTGGGCATGCATGCTTATAAATGCATGCCCCAAAACAGCCAGTAACAAATTGACTGACAGTGTTTAGCATTTAGTTTGACGTTCATAATCTTGTTTCAATACCATTTGTATATATTGTATAACACAGTTCTGAGCTTGGTTGATTATTTTCCTTAAGAAACTGAATTTTTCTTAATATATTGTCATCGATGACTGACATCTGTCCACACTTGAAAGGCAGTAGCTGCCACTGATCTTATCAGAGCCTGTAGTTTCCCATGACACCATGCACCGTCTCCTGACTCCCTGTTCAGATTCTGTTTACACAGTGGGATTAATACAGAACTTTAAGCTTGAATCGCACTAAGTGATGAAGTGATAAGTGAGCCACAGATTTACCACATGAGCTCTGTTAGGCAATATCTCTCTATGCGCTTATTCATGTTCGTGAAGAATCACTCTGTGGTCTTCACTGGGTGCCTGCAGGCCTAACAGACACTGCTTTTCACATTAACGAAGTTTACTAGCTCGTTTTAACTACACACAAGACCACATTTCTTCACAGTAGATAAAATCTTCCAACAACTTTAAGCATAATAGAAATGAGAGGTCACAAAGCAGACATGCACGTCATTATTAATTTCAAAACCATCAGACCTATGATGGCTACTGAAACAGTGTAAGATTTGGCTGTCTAGACCTTTGCTGAGAAAGAAATGTAAAGACTGGAAATAAATACCCCTAAATGTAAATAAAGCTAGACATCAGCATAACCTAAAACACTCCATTTTCCACTGTGCTTTAAGTAAAGTCAACAAAGAGTCCAAACGTAATCTTAGCCACTTTTGGGCTGGTAGTGCATTATGGGAGAGGAGAATCGACACACATTCAGACATTTACAAAGGAACATTACAGATCAATACTGTATTATCAACAAATGTCAAAGCATTATACTTGTGGACAAACAAGCAGCTGAAAAGTACTACAGGCACTGAATACTATAAAGAGCAACAAGATGGCTAAAACGGCTAGCTAGTTTTAACTAGTAAACTAGCTTCCAGCTAGTCCAGCTTTGTTTAATTAAAGACCAGCTTGGCCAGTTTGGGAGATCATAACTAATCATAACCATAATCATATTCAGACTAGCAAACCATCTTAGATTGGTTAAGATTTTTTTTTAAACCAGCTATGATTAACAAATCACCTTAATACATCTGCTTTTTCTGCTAAGTTTAATATACATACTGTAAAATTAGTATCTGTAATAGTATGCTATTTCGATGACAGCCACTGTGTCCCCTGGACAGGATGAGCCAATGGAGAGTGTCTGAAATGCCCTTCTCTGACTGTTTAACACAATGTACTGTTACGTTCTTCCCTTACAGTGGTTTCCCTCCTTACCATATCCATTCTCAGCAATACTGAGCCAGCTAACCTTCCCAGAGACCAGCCGTCCTTGCCGTCATGGCACTTGGCAAAAGCTGAGCGTGAATTAGACATGACAGGGTCACTGCCGCCCAGAGTCTTAACCCTCAAGAGAGAAGAACCAGACTACAGAATACAATTGGATACAAACATAAACACAAATGTCAATTTGTCCATCAATGTTCCTTGACATCCACCAATGCTTCCTGTTGTTTTTATATATTCATAATGTTTTGCTGCAGAAAACCAGCCACAATAGTTTAAACAAAAGCCATCTGTTATGTCTTTAAGATGAGGTTTTGTACCTCCCAACACAAATCTGTTAACATAATGTCAATATTCACAGGAAATAAGTTGATGATGACTATAGAGACAACTTTACAGCACACACACACATTTGGTATATATATATATATATATATATAGTGGGGAAAAAATTATTTGATCCCCTGCTGATTTTGTACATTTGCCCACTGACAAAGAAATGGTAGGTTTATTTGAACAGTGAGAGACAGAATAACAACAAAAAAAATCCAGAAAAATGCATTTCAAAAAAGTTATAAATTGATTTGCATTTTAATGAGTCAAATAAGTATTTGAGCCCTTCGCAAAACATGACTTAATACTTGGTGGCAAAACCCTTGTTGGCAATCACAGAGGTCAGATGTTTCTTGTAGTTGGCCACCATGTTTGTACACATCTCAGGAGGGATTTTGTCCCACTCCTTTTTGCAGATCCTCTCCAAGTCATTAAGGTTTCTAGGCTGACGTTTGGCAAATCGAACCTTCAGCTCCCTCCACAGATTTTCTATGGGATTAAGGTCTGGAGACTGGCTAGGCCACTCCAGGACCTAAATGTGCTTCTTCTTGAGCCACTCCTTTGTTGCCTTGGC